>JAQZBX010096768.1:0-11763 GCA_029593785.1 Cabassous unicinctus
GGTAATTACCTGCTGGGGAAATAGAGGCCTCGATTGGCTTTGGGGGGACTGTGCCTGTTTTAGGTCAGGACCATGCTATGCGATTACTGGATCTTACCTGTCATTGGAGACCGTAGCAGCAATTGGGCCAGGGCCCTTTGGCACCAATCGGCTAGGTTCCTGTCTTAGGTTGTCCAGAGTGCTTATCGCAAAAGGGGTCTAGTTGCCCGTCATTGACTAACCAGTCCAGCGCCCGATGAGGCATATTTCTCAAGGAGTCTAACAGTAGTTCCATACCGTTTTGGCCCTCCTTTGCAGTGCTTTGCCTTACACCAAGCGGTACCAATCACAGCATAAGCTAGGAGCATGTTTTTGCAGGTAAACAATTTAAAAAGGAAAGATATCGCTATTATGATTAAGATTATAACCAGGGTGAAAGAGGCCCCAAGTTCTGAAGTGCCCAGTCCTCCTCAGTAAGTCGGGTATCCTTAATCCCTCCTTAACCAGCCGCGGACCTTGTCTCGCATCTGGTCTTGTCGAGAGCTAAGCACCTCCATTGATGGCCGCCACACTTCACCACAGGTGAAAGCTCAGCAAGAAGTTCCAGGGTTCATGACAACAGATGAGGCTCTGACTCCATGAGGCATCTGCCACTAGGGAGAAGTGGGTGGTTTTTTAAAGTCCTTCAGGTGAGGTGACCTCCTGGGGTCTGCCTGCTGTGGATTTGGATCATGTTCAGACTCAGTAAACCCCACCCATGATGGAGAAAACAAGATGAGTCTCCTGGATGATGCACTAGGACCATGTCAGGGTGTCTCCTCTTTCTGCTCATTTTCACTGAGGTCATGGGGCTCTACAAATGGTGGGGAGCTGAGCTAGGAAACCACTAATACTGAGTAGCCTGGGAGGGGGAGAATATATATGCTCACACTCTGGGAAAAGAAAGTGGGTCTTAAATTTTTAATTCTGATAAAAACTGTTCTACTAATAGAATAGATGTAACAGGGGGTACTTATTGGGCAGTGGAAGTATTCTACATGATCTTGCAATGATGGACATAAGCCATGTTAAATATCATCAAAATTTATAAAAGTGTACGGTCTAAAATGTAAACCATAATGTAAACCATTGACCATGGTTAATAGCTTTGCTTCACTGTTTGTATATAAGTTGTATCAAATGTACCATCCACATATAAAAAGGTATTAATATAGGAAGTGGGAAAAGGGGGAGAATATTGGGTATATGTGAGCCCCATATATTCTGTATGTGAATTTACTGTGACCTAAAAATTCTTTGAAACAAAATGAAAAAAAAAAGGCATGAGAATAAATGGAAGAAAATGTTACTGTACATACAGGACAACAGCTATTACACTGATGAAAGTCAAAATGTCAAAAAAATTTAAGTATTTTTCATTAATTTTTAATATACCAATTTTTAAATTTTATTTTATTTTTAGTTTTTTTTTTCATTTTTATATATTTTATTTCTTAAATTTAAGCATATCATTATTATTTCATTTTCTTATTAATTGTATTTGGTTATTTTATTGGCTTCATTTTTTATGAAGCTTTGGATCACAGAAGGGTTACAACTGGGCCAGGGGAGGATCATTGGTGTGGGGCATCAATGAAGGGGGATATATGGGAGGAAGTTCACCTGGGCATAGCTATAAGGTATATAAATGTGTTCAAATGTTCTCAGGGCCTTGTCACAGCAGGTGGAGATTCACACAATAATTGAAAGAATAGTGAATTCCCATCCAGGAAAGCTCTGCCACATTCTCTAATGGAACAAAAATGTCCCAAGTACAGGGGCAATGACTAGTGAAGGAGGTTGGTCCACTGATGGGCACTTGATATTACTGACTATGCTTATGAGTCTTTGCTCTTGAAATTGAAACAGCCTAGTGTTGTAGGGTGCCTAAGAGTTACCTCCTGAAAGCCTGCTTGTTGCTCAAATGTGGCATCTCTCTAAGCCAAATTCAGTATATAAATGCATTACATTCCCCCTAGCATGGGACATGACTCCCAATGATGAACCTCCCTGGCACCATGGGATTACTACCAAACACTAACTAGCAATGCATCTGGAAAAAGACCTCAAATAAAAGGGGGAAATGGTAAAGACAAGTGAGTTTATATGGCTAAGAGACTTCAAATTGTGTTGGGAGGTCATCACAGAGGTAACGCTTATGCACATCTCAGCAGAATCTCATAGACTGCCACAGTAGATACTACCACAAATACTGGGGCTCCTGGGGGATATAGGAACACCCAGATCCTATGGTCAGGTCAGATAGCTCCAGATTTTTGTTCCTTCCCAGTGGGCCCTACTTTGGAGTTTGTGCTCCTGAATGTGTTAGAGTTGGACTCAGTTATGTCTTCCCTATATGTTGCTCATCTGTCCCTTCTATTTGAACCTATAGTAGGTGCTGGAGTTAGTAGGTGCACATAAAAGAGACTTAAAACTTTGGGCTGTACATGTGACAGCTGGGCCCTGAGCCTCAGCAGAGTTGCAACACCTACTCCCCAGTTCATTGGACTCACCCAGGACAATTAATAAGGAGGTGAGATGGACAACGACCATACCAAGGAATTGAGAGAGCCTACAACTGCAAGCAAGAGGGTCCCATCCATCAGCTGTATGGGACAAAGCCCCCTCTCAATTAGAGGTGGAGTGAACATCACCATCCCAGAATCCTCAGAATTGGGGAATGAACAATGGACTAGAGTGGAATTACTGGTCTTCTACTATAGATTTACTGTGATTCTAGCAATGGAAGAAATTTCAACATTTA
Source organism: Cabassous unicinctus (assembly GCA_029593785.1). Taxonomy (NCBI): domain Eukaryota; kingdom Metazoa; phylum Chordata; class Mammalia; order Cingulata; family Chlamyphoridae; genus Cabassous; species Cabassous unicinctus. The sequence continues at coordinate 2,783 of JAQZBX010096768.1, forward strand.
TGTGGAGGCATTGGCCACTGGAGCCTCTGAGGACAAGGAGAGGGAAATGCAAGTGCAATAAGGGGGCATTTTTGGGACTTGGGTATTGTCCTGAATGACATTTCAATGACAGATATAGGCCATTACATATCTTCACATAACCTACAGAATTGTGTGGAAGAGAGTGTAAATTACAAAGTAAACTATAATCTATGCTCAGTGGCAATGCCCCAGAATGTGTTTATCAATTGCAATGAATATACCACACTAATGAAGGATGTTGTTTATGTGGGAAAATGTGGGAGGTATGGGGACTGGGGCATATGCGAATGCCTATATTTTTATGTAAAATTTATGTAACCTAAATTAAAAAAATAAAAATTATATTAAAAATCATTCTATTATAAAATAATCTGTCCCAATGTTGATTAAACAATCATGCAAATTCAACATTATTATTATTATTATTACTATATTTTGCCTGGGCACAGCCAGGGCATAGAATTAAATCCTGAGAATTAACTCCACAATGTCAGAGTGTTAGTTGAATGAAAGTTTTTTCATACTTCCAGTCTAATAGAGAAGAACCAAATAAAGAAAATTTCTTAATATGTATGTGTATAAAATATCATATAATATATAATACCATTGCAAATATACTTTCTTTGCTTGAAACTTGGAAACATAATGACACTACTTAGAACAGATGTAGTGGAGAATCCTTAGGGATACAATGCTTTTAAGCAAGAAGTTTAAACTCTATATTACTACAGGAATCTGCAGTTTCCACAAATCATCCTTGAAACTGAGTCTTGCTGTGAGTGGGCCACAAGTGCCCCCTGCAGCTCAGCTCCCTTGTGCATGGAGAGGTTTCTATCTGGCTCACACTAACCTTCCTTCACTGTGTGTCTTGTACAGTAATACACAGCTGTGTTCTCAGCAGTCACGGAGCTCAGCTGCACAGAGAACTGGTTCTTGGATGTGTCTCTTGAGGTGGAGAGTCAGCTTTAGATGGATGGATTGCAGTTAGTGCCACCATCATATAATATACTTGACAACCACTGCAGCCCTTTCCCTGGAATCTGATGGATCCATTCCCAGCAGTAACCACTGGTTGTGATGGAGAATCCAGAGACAGAGCAGGTGAGGGACATGGTCTGGGAGGGCTTCACCAGTCCTGGGCCTGACTCCTGCAGCTGCACCTGGGACAGGACACCTGAGGAGAAGGAGAACAGTGAGTCCTGTGCTCAGAGGCAGCATCCTCTTTACCTTCATGGCTGAATCCTGAGACACTTCTGGGAGCTGCTGCCAGAAAGAGGAAGAACCACAATGGCTTAATATTCCTTTGTATGAGGCCCATGACTTGCAGACAATGTTTTCTGGATTAAGGAGGATCCTGAATTTAAGTCCATGTGCCCTGTGCTTTCATCAGTTTGCCAAAGAGATGATTTGCATGTGGGAGGAACTTTTGTATGTAAAGGTCAAAGGGGCCAAGGAAGTTTCTGTCTCTGGGGCTCCTCTGTGAGGAGGATGCTGGGTGATCCCTAGGAGAACACAGTCCACTTTGTGGGTCCCACTTCCCTAAGTACAGGAATTTCTTTATTTAAGCCATGAAAACTTCCTAAAGAGCTGGTTAGGGAGGTAGATGCAGCCAAGGAACAAGGATGTCCTTGGAAATATTGTCACTGTGCCTCTATTCTAATGGATGCACATATTTATCCAATACCCAACACAAATACACAGCTGTAATCTGTCCACTAAAATATCTTTTTGATTTATCTACTGTTAGCTGGTTTTCATTGGATATTCTAATATTTTGTAGCAGCAGCTGCTAAATGAATCTGACACAAGGAATTCAGACAAACTAGGTTGAATACCTTATGTGCCACAATTCGGAATTACTTTGTTTGACTCACTTAATGTGTGTGAACATTTCTTCTTAGGAAATAACTTTTATAAAATATATTCTTAATAGTTCTTATAGAACTGAAATTGCTCACATCAATCTCTCATGCATCTTATTTTTATCATTTCTAGCAGAGTCCTAAACCTGTTTATTCCCTGTCCTTAGCTGAGCCTGCAGGGACAACTCAGGATTCTCTTCTTATGTAAAACTTTAAGGAACATAAATGCTCCTCTGATTTACTTATATAGACAGTTGAGGGTCATCAACCCACCAGTATGTGGGATCTGAGTTCTGGGTTGCATTCTGTCTCACCAAAACCTATGTTTAACCCCTAACCCTGCTCCTATGTATGGGGCCTTATTTGGAAATATTTTTGAAGATGGTTTTTAGTTAAGATGTGGCCAAACTACATTAGACTGGCCCAAATCCAACATGAGTTTGTCCTTGTGAAAAGGAAAGAATTGTACACAGGCAGACAGACTCAAAAAAGATACCATGCGATGACTGAGTTAGGAAATGGAGGCCCAGGAGTTTGGACAAAGCACCAGTGGCTAGGAGCAGATAGGAAGGAGTCATCTATAATGAGCCCAGTTCTATATCCTCCAGAAGTGGAAATATACATTGTGTTAAGCCATCCAATTTGTGATTCTTGTTATAGCTACCCTGAGAATCCATTCATGAATTGCAGGAAAACCCAACTCCTGCTTTCTGTGTCAATGCCAGTGAACTTCAGATTATGTGGAATTGATTTCAATACATTGGTGGAAAGAACATGTACATCAGTACATCCCCACAGTGAGTAGTTTGCAGAAAGGATGAGCTCACAATGGCTAAAGGGAAAATCCCTGCACAATTATCAGGCCCCTTGAAAACTGACCCAGGAGCTGCCCTGCTGAGGTCTGTATCACTGATTCCTGGGATCATGGCTGAGTTCCTAGAAGTCAGTAAGGGCTGAAAGCCAAGCACATCTCCATCCCCTCTTGCCCCGTGACCCTGAGGATATGACCTCACCCCATGGGCTTCAGTCCCAGTCTGCCAAAGTACTAATTGGAGAACACAACAGAAACTTTACCTGTGAATTTTAGAGAAGGAGTAAGAGCTATTTACTGTTATTACCATTGTTATCAGTGTTATTATCACCCTGTGAGACAGGAGATGGGGACCTATGTGAGTCATCAACTCTGTCCCATACAACTGTTTAAGTGACACCTGCTCTGGTCCTGTCCTTGACATGTCACACCTGTGTGACTGAGGTAGAACAGCCCCTCTGCTTCAGTGATCCCAGATGTACATTGACCAATTAGATCCAGTTTCTTCTAAAAATCCCTTTTACCTTCTCACTTCAGGAACACAACTTTGAATGCAGCATACTGCATACTGGCTAGTCAATATTAGTCAAGTGAATTACAAAAGAACTAACCTCCATGTCTGAATGCAACTAATAGGAGAGTCAACAGAAGTAGGATGAGAAAGACAAACCGGACAAATCAGGACATTCTGTTTAAGAGATGGAAAAAGATGGGTGACCTGCTGTGGGAAGGAGAAAGAAAAGGGATGGCATCCAACATCCAGAATCAGGTGTGCCTATTACCCACCAGGTGGTCTCACAGAGTAGCACAGATGAAAAATGGAGTGTGCTGGCCTTTGGGTGGCTGATGGGCTTGGAGGGAAACTGGTATAAATTCTTGTTCACAGAGAAGAAAATCTAACAGCTGTGCATATGATTCTGTGTTTGAGGAGGAGTTGTTAGTGCCTGCTTGCCCCCAGGAAAGGAAAAATATAAAAGGAAAAAGAACTTCTGACACTTACAGAGGTTATTAAGTTACACTGTGGCTGGACACCGATTTTTAAATACTATTGTGAAGAACCGATTGAAATGACAAACCTGCAATAGAAAGAGAAAAGAAGTAAATATCTAAGTGTGATGCCTTTCAAGTCTACCAGTGATGAAGATGCTGGAGGAAGTAAGTACCATGACCAGAGAGAAAAGACAAGATGTTGGTATTTTATGTTGAGATGGGAAAGGTACATTTATGGCTGATTTTTATTTTCACTGCAAATTGTAGAGAGCTTGAACTAAGAATGGAATGGGAACTTACAGAAAGTTGTGTCTAGATATTTAAGGTTAATGGAGGGTGATTATGGTGGGAATGGCCATCCCAGAATCCTCAGGATTCGAGAATGAATGATGGACTAGATTAGACTTACTGGTATTCTACTATGGACTTATTGAGATTCTAGCAATGTAAGAACTTATACAATTGATTTGGAGGCAGTGGCCACTGGAGGTTCTGAAGAGAGGAAGAGGCAAAAGGAGGTGTAATATGGGGGCATTTTTGGGACTTGGGAATTGTCGTGAATGACATTGTAATGACATATACAGGCCATTATATATCTTGTCATGACTTACAAATTTGTGCTGGAGAGAGATTAAACTACAATGTAAACAATAATCCATACTTAGTAGCAATGCTCCAAAATGTACCCATCAATTGTAACAAATGTACCCCACTAATGAAGGATGTTGCTAATGTGGTAAAATGTCGGAGGAGTAGGGTTTGGGACATATGGGAATCCCCTACATTTTTTATGTAACATTTATGTACTCTAATTATGTTTTTTTTAAATTAAAAAGTATATTTAAAAAAGAAATGCAGCAACTATGAGGTGATTAGAATGTCTCACAAAGTGATGGAACTATTAAATTAATAAACCACCCCTGTCCTCCAGCCCCTCACTATTAAGGCATCTATAAGACTTACAAACCCCCCTACTACATGTGTGTTCCATTAACTTTTTGAGTTAGGCAAGTGCTCCAAAAGGAATAGAATTTTATTAGACACAACAACAGTCATGGTTAAATTCTTATTTTAGATTGTGTTTTCAAAAAGAACCCAGGACCTGACAGGAAGCAGCTCCATGGCTATCCCTGCACCTGCCCTGGGGCTGGGCACTGTGTTCAGTGGGTCCTGAGCAACCCCTGCAGCCTAACCTCCACCCTGCAGGGAGGTTCCTCTTGTACTCACAGGACATTTCTCTCACAGCATGTCTGCCCAGTGTTACCTGTCTATGCCTTTGGCTTCAGACTGCTCTTTAGAGATACTATACCCAGATGATATCATCTCTTGACATAGTGAATTGTCCTTAGAAGCCCAGTCTACTCTTGGAGATCCAAGAGAGGATTCTATGGAACCCCAAGGGCTCCATTCCATGGAGCCTGCCAGGTGCTCACCCACAGTCAAAGGCATGATATATCCAGAAAATCTCAGGGACTCTCAGGGGATCTCTTAACAGCTCTGGGATTCTTGAGGTGAAAGTCACATCAGAGAACACCTGCACACACATAGTCATGGGGGTCAAAGCCCCCACATGCATATACTATAACCACAGCACACATAATCATACACACATACATACACATACATGCACACTGTGCACACACCACACATTCACATACCCACACACAAACATCCATTACACACATACACACACATTTACTATTCCTATAATACATCCACAAACACTAACAAGCATAAATCAGGCATGTGCACAGGCATATGTGTACACTCACACATACACCTTCAAACCTACACACACACACACACTACCACACACATATACACACACTGTGTCTGATTTTTGAGCAATGGACACCAATGTTTCCTTCTCCCTGTGTCCAGCACATGGGTTTTCTCCCCATGCTGAACCTAGGTCTATGAATATGTTTTGTTTGGAAAGGAGAACAAGAGCAAACCTGAGCTTGGGAAGTGTGTACATGTTGGGTTTGCCTTTCCCTCCTTTGCCTGGGAGCCCCAAAGATGCCCCCATCAGAGGAACCAGGCTGCCTGCCAGGGGTCAGGAGCACATGGCTGATCCATGCACTGTCAGTACAGCCAACACTGACCCTTCCTGGATGTGGGAGAGGACACTCTGGGCATACAACATATGTCCAGACATATAAACTCGCATAGTGGGTTGCTGTTCTCAGTAGACACTCACCTACATGGGCAGAGCCAGGTAGAGTCCAGGGTAAGGCATCACTTCCAGGAGCAGAAGCAGGTGCTGGTCAAGGAGCAGGGTCCCCAGAACAGTGAGCTTCACAGTAGGTCACAATCCCTGTAGGTCAGTGTCTGTGACAGGCCTCCTGGTCCTCCCTCTTGGGTGATGGTATCCCTGTCCTGACACAGCAATTTGATTCATACATAAGAGAACTCAACTTTTTAGTTCATAGGTTTCCATAAAAGAAGGGTTTCAATAAAATTAAAAAATAATTACTGTCAAAAATAAATAAATGAACAGATTTAAGTCACAATCTTAGGTCACAAATCAGGAAAAAGTAATTGTGAATCACATTTTTGTTATAGAACTTCTATCTAAAATAAAGTGCAAATTTTCCATAAATAAAAAGATGTAAAACTAAGTTTTAAAACAATGTACAATTATTGAATGCACTTTCACCAAGGAATATTTATGAATGCTTACTAAGCTCATGAATAGAGACTGAGCATTTGTAGTCATGGGAGAAATGTAAATTATATTCACAGCAGACTATTGCTTCAAACTCACCAGATATGTATAACAACATATTTAAAATGATGAAGTGATGGAGACTAAGTGATAATGAAAATACACCAAATTTTTTTGTTGGGGGGTAACTAAAGCAGGTATTATATGTGTATATTAAGCTTGAATTAATTAATAATTGAATTAAGTAATAATTTGTTAATAAATACTATTATTTAATAATGAAGTTATTGCATCATGAATAAATTATTATTATTAATAAAAAGGCATACAATCAATCAAAGCATGTTCCATGTTTAATAACACTGAATTATGTATGTGAATATGGTTGAAACAGGAAGTTTTAGGTTATGTATGTTACTAGAATGAAAGTGAATAAAACAGTGACCCCTATTGTGGACTATAGACTGGGGTTAATAGTATAAGTATTAGAATGTTCTTTCATGAATTATAACAAATGCATGGCACTAATACAAGGTATTAATAATAGGTTGGTATACTGGAAAATTTTCATCTAATGTAAAATAAGGACAATAGAGATCACAGTCAATAGTACTATTTTAATATTATTCATCAATTGTAACAAAGGCACAACACTAGTGCAAAGTTTCAAATCCACAGCTTCTCTAATTAAAAACTAGCTAATGATAACTTAAAAAACAAACATTGGGCTGGTAGTTCACCCACAGTACAGTACATGTCACAGACCATGTACTTCTGTGTACCTTTCTCATTTTCTTGTTTCTTAATAAACTACTCCCTTGCCTACCCAAAAATAGACAACAAAAAAACAAAAACACCTACATTATGCTAAGTGAAAGAAATAATGCAATATATTAGATATTGTATGATTGTGTTTATATAAATTGCAATATAAACAAATATATGGAGACAAATATATTAGTGGTTATGTATAGATGGGGAAGGATAGCAGGATTAAACTGTGACTATTGAGGGGTATTGGATTTTTCTTTTCAGAGAAATGAAATTGTTCTATAATTGTGCTGATGAAAGCACAACTCAGTGAATACAATAAAAAGCATTGATTGAATACTTTAGATGGATTATATCATATGTGAAAATATCTCACAATAAAACTGCTTAAAATGGAGCAGAGGATATATCAGACTATTACCACTAACTATAGTGTATAATGGACATTTGGCATATTTTTTTCCACATCTCCCTATTATCAACACAATATTTCTTTACATTGGTGCAAGAATATTACAGTATTACTGTTAACTATAGTCCATAAATTACATTAATTGTATTTTTCCCAAGCATCTCCACATTCCCACAACCCTGCAATAGTGACATCCATCTGTTCTAGTTCACAGAAGGACACTCTTGCATTTGTACTGTTAACCACAATTCTCTGGGTTCATTGGGTTACTCAGTCTCTAGATTATTCTCTAGGGTTCTTTCAATTGACATTTACACCCCTAGACTGCCTTTTTCCACCTGTGGGCATATGGCATATGTCCAGACATGGACTCACATATGAGTCACTGTTCTCAGTAGACACTCAACCCCATGGGCTCTATTGTGTTACCATCAACTCTATCCATGTCCACACATTTACAGTCAAGTTAATTAAATTTTTTACATTCATTAAGCATCAATACTCCTTCACAGCCCTCCTCCTATCTCCTAATAACCTACACTCTAGGCTTTACCTCCAATGCTCTGGCGCCGCAGTGCAGTTCGAAATGGAAACCAGACACTGGACAGCCACGAAGTGCATGTAGGCGGCCCCGGACATGGTGCGGGCAATCGCAGCCTAGGCAGAGTGGCTAAATTTCGCTGCGGCTGTGGAGGTTCGGCTAGCCCTGCCCTAGCCTCGGAAGACGGTGGGGTGCGGCGGCCAAGGGGGCGGGGCACTTCCGACGGGCAGGAGCGCAAAGGCGACCTCAGCCTCTCATCTTTAGGTAACCCGCAACGCCTCTGCACGCAGCATCCGCTACCCCGGGCTTCGCTGCGCTGCGGGCTTTCGCCGCAGCCCCTGCCCCGCGCCAGGCGGGATCACCTAGACGGGTGCGTTGGCCCCTAGAAGCCGGCTTCCTTGGAAAGATGTCACACGTGGCGGCCGCAAATTTATTGGACTGAAAACGCCCCCGAGGTTTTGGGAGAAGAAACTGCAAGAGAGGCACACGCCCTTGGCTGCCTCTCAGTGGAGCCAAAGCCCCAATACATTCATCGGACCACCCAGACGCGGGTGGGAAAGCCCTGACAAAACTCCAGGTCTATGACACCCTTTGCCCCCAGTCCATAGACGGCTTCTGAGCTCCCGCTCCTGTCGGTCCGCACCCTTCTGGCATTCCATATTGTCTTTATCCAGTCATTAGTGAATGGACATCTTGGATCTTTTCACTTTTTATCTTTTGTGAAAAATTCTGCTATAAATAATAATTGTTTTAATATCATGCTGGATTCAGTTTCCAGCATTTGTTGAGGAATTTTGTATGTATACTTCATAGGGATATTGGTTTGTAGTTTTCCTTTCTTATACTGTCTTTGGAATTTGGATAATATGGACCTTATAGAACAAGTTGGAAGCATTCTTTCCTCT
>JAQZBX010096769.1:0-11763 GCA_029593785.1 Cabassous unicinctus
GCCACTATTAAAAAGACAGAGAATTACAAGTGTTGGAGAGGATGTGGAGAGATAGGAAGGCTTATTCACTGTTGGTAGAAATGCAGAATGGTACAGCCACTGTGGAGGACTGTTTGGCAGTTCCTAAGGAAGTTGAATATAGATTTGCCATGTGACATGGAAATACCACTACTAGGTATATACCCAGAATAACTGAGAGCACTGTCAGAACTGACATCTGCACACTGATGTTCATAGCAGCATTATTCACAATTGCCAAAAGATGGAAACAACCCAGGTATCCATCAACCAATGAATGGATAACAAGTTATGTTGTGTACTTATGATGGAATATTATGCAGCTGCAAGAAGAAATGAAGTTGTGAAGCAAATAACAACATGGATAAACCTGGAGGACATTATGTTGAGTGAAGCAAGCCAGACACAAAAGGACAAATATTGCATGATTGTGCTACTATGAACTAAATATAGTGTGTATACCCATGGCGTTAACTGGAATATAGGTCACCAGAAAATAGAAGGAAGTTAGAAATGGAAAGCTGAGGTTTAATCTGTGCAGAATTGATAAAAAGGTTGTTCATAAATCTTTGGAAATGAATAGAAAAGGTGAAAACACATCATAGTATTTGTAACTAGCAGTGCTGATATATGGGTATGACGGTGGTTGAGAGGTAAAGTCTAAGGTCATGTATATTACTTAGAAGGAAAGCTAGAAAATGTAACATGAGACTGTTTAGCAGATCAAAGACCTCATGTGAGGGAAGTGGGTGTAGCTCAGTGGTTGAGCACATGCTTCTCATATATGACGTCCCATGTTCAATCCCTGGTACCTCCTTAAAAAAATAGAAAAACAAACAAGCATACAAAACCTTATGTGAAATATGAGTTTGGATAATATTGCATATATAAGACTGTTTTTCTTTGAAACTGAACAAATGTATGTTAATGTTACAAGATGCTAATATCAGGCAAAAATACAACTAAAGCAAACTATGGACAGTAGCGTACAGTAATATACTAACAATCTTCCATTAAGGGGAAAAAAAAAAGGAAATACACTAAGTGAAAGAAACTAGACAAAAGGTTCTACATATTGTTTGACTCCATCTATACAAAATATAAATACAAATAAATTAGAGAGACAGAAACAGAATAGCAGCTATGTACAGCAGGGGAAGGATAGAGAGATTGAAGAGTGATTTGATTATTAAGGAGGTTTTTTGTTTGTTTTTTTGTTTATTATTATTATCAGTGGAGTAATGAAAATGCTCTAATGATGGAAGTAATGAATGCATAACTATGTGATTATACCAAATACCATTGATTGTACACATTGGATGGACTGTATACTTTCTGAATATGTATCAATAAAATTTATTTTAAAAAGAAAAAAGAACAAAATTTAAAATCTTCAACCCACAAAGAAAAGACATTATAAGGACAATTGAAAAACTTGGAATATGATCTGTATGCTTTATATCAATGTTAAATTTCTTGAACTTTTGATAGCTGTACTTAGAGTGGTTACATAGTGAGTGTCCTTCTCAGCAAATGTACCTGCAAGTGTTAAGTGTTAGAAGATAGCAATCTATTTGCAAATGTTAAGATAATAGATAGACAGATGGATAGACAGAATAATCGAACCTATAATTAGCCCTATGCTCATTAAATATATGAACCAGAGACTTAAATCTTCAGTCTGTTCAGTTGAGCCCTGAATCTCAGCAGAGTTGCAACACCTACTCTCCAGTTCAATGGACTCACCCAGGACAACTAACAAAAGGATGATGATGGACAATGCCCATCCAAAAAAACAGAGTATCTACAATTGCAAGTGAGATAGTTCCACCCATCTGCCCCATGGGATCTAAGACCCCTCTCAACCAGAAGCAGAGTAGGCATCACCATCCCAAAATCTTCAAGATTGAGGAATGAACAAACATAAGGGGGGAATGTAACTATGGACTAAAGTAGACTTATTATTCTAGTAATGGAAGAACTTGTAAAGGCAGGGGTCACCAGAGGTTCTGAGGGGAGGGAGAGGGAAGACTAGGTGTAATATGGGGTATTTTTGGGACATTGGAATTATCCTGCATGACACTGCAATGACAAATACAGGCCATTCATTATACATTTTGTCAAAACCTATAAAATTGTGCGGTGCAAAGTGTAAACCATAATGTAGACTATAGAACATGGTTAGTAGCAATGCTTCAATATGTGTTTATTAATTGTAACAAATGTACCACAGTAATGAAAGATGTTGTTAATGGGGAAAAGTGTGGGAGGGAGAGGGGTGAGGTATATGGGAATCCCCTACATTTTTTATGTAATATTTATGTAATCTAAACCTACTTTAAAAAAATAATAATAAAAAAGAGGGGTAAATAAAATTTAAAACAATGAGGAAAATCTCTTAGTATGATATGACAGGATCACCAGGAGCATTTTAGTATAAAAGAAAAAAAGAAAAAAAAAAAGCAACTAAGAAAGGAAGGTGTTTGAATAAATATTCAAATTGCTTGTACTTGAATAAATGTTGGAAGGATAAATAAGAAACTATTTACCAATAGTTATTTACCAATATGGTTACCAATAGCAGGAGAGTAGGTGAGAAAAGACATAGTGGGGCAGGGGTGGAGAGTGACATTTCTTTGTGTACATCTTTTTAATTATTTTTACTTTCATACCATGTTAATGTATCATCAATTCAAGAACACAACATTTTTTAAAAATCTCTAAATTTGTCTGTCTTTTTAAGGTTGATATGGCTGGACTCTCATAATTCTGTGCTATTATTATACTTACTTGTAGATACTTGGATTCATAATAAAATCACAATACTTGTAACTAGGTAATGATGTCATTTTGTGCCCTTAACATAACTAACTTACACTGAAAAAACATTATTTTATTTGATGTAGCTCTATTTGTATTCAGCCAATTTGGTCCAGATGGATGGGAAAAGTCATTAGAAATCTGTGAAAAATATAGGCCCAAAGGTCTGCTTAACTCTATATTCCTACAATTAGCATTTTCATCAGGCATGTCTACCATGCAGGTTGTGTGAGCCAAAAAAGGAATCTAAACCTAGAGCTGGGTTGCAATTTATAGCAATTTTTTTCTCCTATTTTCCCTGAAAGGTATTCAAGTGCCATCAACTTGCTTTATATTAGAGCACTACTGGGTTTTTTTAAAGAATAATTTTGGTACGAGCTACTGAAGTCCTGCCCATCAAAATGGTTTCCCTTTTTTTTTTTTTTAAGCATATATTGTTTACCTGCAGGAGAACGTTGGGAAGGCAGGAGGGATACTAATTCTTTAGCTGGGGAGACAAGACATCCTGTAGCCATAGTTTCCTTGATACCTAAGAGGTCTGGGGTGTAGGGCCCAAAGAGTAATAAAGGAAAACAAACTCTGGTGCATGAGATCTCTCAGCAACAAGGGGATGTCACTCATCTTAGAGGTATAAAGAGAAAGCGCTGCCCCAAAGCAATCTAGATCCTTGACTGAAAGTCTGAAACAGTCCTGTCTAAAACACAGTGGTGCTTATTTCCATCTGTTTTGTATTTGATCTTTTTGTTCACACTTTAGAGGCTGATCCTGTTAAGGAGACTAGACACTGTACACACTGGAGCCTAAACATTATTAGTATTATTTCTTGACAATATTTTATTATGTTTGGTATGGTTCTCCACCCTGACCCTCCATTGGCTGGCTCTAGAAATCAACTCCATTTTGATGATTAAAAATGCTCAGATTGATTGTATCTTTGTAAGATTCTTTTTTTCTTTTTTTTTTAAAAAAAACAACCCATTATAATTTTTATATTGTCCCCATGGGGAAGATGTATACAAAAACATACCCTCTGTACCCCCAATTTCTTCCTCCAGTCTAATAGGCTCAGCAATAGAAAAAGGCAGAAGAGAGTAGCAAATGATCAGCACTAATTGCTCTGGTGTACTTTGTAAAAATGCACGTCACTTAAAAGTTAGAAACCAGAAAGAAAAGAACTTTAAAATACCTGTACTCTCTCTTCAACACCCAGAGGTTTCCCAGAAGAGTGGTTTCCAACTTGCTCATTCTCTTGAGATTCACGAATCTCTCCTTTAAGTCTTTCAACCTTAAATACAAAAATAAGCATTTTGTAGACTTGTCAATTTTTGGTCTGCTACATTTGGGGGGAGGATTGCTTTGCTTATAAATTATAGAAATGACAAATGATTATGTTTTCCATGTAAAACTTCAAACAACATCTAAGTATATAGAGCAAAAAGTGATGTTTTCCTTCATATACCCTTACCACACAATACCCCTTCTTCCCTTTCCAGAAGTAACACTGTTTGAAACGGAACGTATTCTTCCTGAACTTTTCATATGTACGTAATACATAAATTTATACATGCATAAGTCTATAAGACAACTAAACAGTCTTCATTTGTTTATGTATTCATTGTCACAAAAAAATTCGTTGAACACCTAGAATATACTAGGCATAGTGTTAAGACACTATAATATGATTGTGAAATATGTATAAATTAAAGAGACATATAACATATCCAGAACTTTGAAGTGCATATTAAAAATCTACAAATTGCTAAGAAGAAATTACTCATAAATGTAAAACATTTAAGATTAGTAATAATCTCAAACTTATCCATTAAAATAATCTAACAATTTCTACTTGGTAAATGTGTTAAGTAAACTATTGTCTAAATCCTTACTTAAATGAAAATTTCCTAAATTGACACATTACTAATAGTGGTACTACTAAGCATAGGTAGTCAAAATGTATAAAATATAAATACCTATAGAATGTACGTAGCTCAAAGTGTAGCATATAAAACCATTCTACCTAGGATGCTCTAGCCATCAGTATCAATCCTCACTAATGATCACCTTAGATGATGTATATCTATGTTGCTGTAGCTGCTGAAAGTTATTACATACATGCTTAGATAAATTCCAAAAACAGACTAAACAACTTACCACTTGTCCAAGTGCTTTTTTTTCTGAGTCAAGTGACCGAACCCGATTTCTTAAGGCCAGAATTTCCTCATCCAGTCTCTGATTATGTTCCTTTGCTTTCTGTAGGTCAATTGAATCTTAAACGGAAGAAAATAGTTAACTCGGCTAGATCAAAGTTTTGATTTGAGGCACGCTAATTCTAAAAACTTAGCAAGTGTTATTTCCTGCCCTTCTTGTCAGTCCTACCATGTCTCTGAACATGTGGCTCTCTACACAGGAGAGTAACTAGATTCCCAAGTCCAGTCCTAGAATATTCTACCAACCTATCAAAACCGAACAGAATGTTTTTTATTTCTCACACCAGACTTCCTGAGTATAGGATTTCCACCAATAAAGACTTTTATAAGCTCTTATCAGAGTCTATAAGACCAATCCTTATGAGAGTCTATAAGAGCTTATAAGAGGTCTTATAAGACCCGAATTTTAACACAATTAGCCTACCTTCTAAAATTTAAATCACCGAGAAAACTATTTTCCTAGGTTCCTCTTAATCCTTTCTCTTTTATCTACCTCCTCTACTCCTAGACACTTCCCTTGCATTCATCACCATAGATGACTGAAGCAGTGAGCTGAGAGCAGTGAGTAGACAGGTATTTCAAGTTAATGTTAATTCTTCAAAGCCATCCTTCTGCCTATACCATTGACCATTAAATAAATGGTGATCCACTTTTATCACCTCACATAAACACTTGCTTTTTCCAGCACTCATCAATGTCTCAATGATACAAACTTGCTGTTTGCCACTTCTCTGTATCTATAGCTGTTGCTTACTATCTTTTTAGACATTTTTCACTTATTCTTCTCTTTTTCTTTGCTGCTTTGATGTCTACCTTTGTTTTTCTTCTTCATTGCCTGTTTTGTTTTTAACTTGTATTAATTTTTTCTTTCCTCATTTTCTTCTGCTTTGATTTACTCTCCTCTTCTTTCTCATTAGTAGCTAAATTTTTTTAAATTTGAAAGATACTAAAACACATACAAAAAGAAAAAAAAATCATTAACAATATCACCTCCCTTTTGCTATTCAATCCTGTGTATACTGATAAACATATATACCTATATCTGATTTTAAAAGCTAAATAATGCTATACAATACTGTCTGCAACTTTTTCCTCTTGTGAAGATATGGATATCTTTACAGGCCAATCCTTATAAAATGATTTTCTGCTTCTTATTTGGAACTATTTTTAATTAACATAATTTATACATAATATAACCATCTTAAATAATCAGTTTACTGAACTTTGACAACTTTATGTACCTGCTATTCCCCCCAGAAAAGATATAGAACACTTCCATCAGCCCAGAAAGCTTTCTCATGTACTTCCCAGTCAATTTTCCACTCTCATCTTCCCCCCACACCCACAACCACTTTCTGATTTCTTTTACCATAGATGGCCTTCATATACTGGAATCTTTATATATATATATATTTGTATGTGTCTGGCTTCTTTAACTCAACATAATGCTTTTGAGATTCATCTGTGTTGCTGTATCAGTAATTTATTCCTCTTCATTGTCAAGTAGTATTCCATCTAATGGATATATCACAATTTGTTGATTCATTCTCCCATTTCACTTTTTAATGGATCCATACTTGTCCATTGTATGAGTGTGTTACGATTTATGTAACCCTTCTCCTAATTATAAATATTTAGGTTGTTGCCAATGTTTTATTCTTGCAAACAATTCTAAAATTATTATCCTTTTTATTTACTTATTTATTTATTTATTTATTTTTGGATTGAAGAGATAGTTTATTTACTTCTTTTTTCTTTTTTTTTTTTTAAATATATTTTTATTAGAGAAGTTGTAAACTTACAAAACAATCATGCCCATGTGTGGAATTCCCATACACCACCCCTCCACCAACACACTATATTGTTTAGAACATTTGTTAGATTATGAGATAGTATCATCAGACTATTACCACTAACTATGATCTATAGCATACATTTTGTATATTTTTTCATGCCCCCCCCCATTATTATTATTATTATTTTTTGAGGTACCAGGGTCTGGGGGTTGAACCCGGGATCTTATATGTGGGAAGCTGGTGCTCAACCACGGAGCCACATCAGCTTCCCCGAGTTGGTTTTTTTCATTTGTTTTGCTTATTGTTTGTTTTTGTTTTTTTTCAGGAGGTACCAGGAACTGAACTTGGGACGTCCCATGTGGGAGGTGGGCGCTCAACAGCTTGAGCCACACCACTCCCCCACCCCCATTATTAACACAGTTCATCTTTGGCATTGATGCAAGAATATTACAGTATTGCTGTTAACTATAGTCCATAGGTTACATTAATTGTATTTTTCCCTTGAGTCTCCACATTCTTACCACCTTGCAATAGTGATGTACATTTTTCTAGTTCATAGAAGGACATTCTTGTATTTGTACTATTAAACACAATTCTCAATTAAGCACAATTCTCATCCATCTCTGGGTTCACTATGTTATTCAGTGATAATAATCTAATATCCCTAGATTATTCTCTAGCTTTCTTTCAATTGACATTTACATCCCTAGACTACCCCCTTTCAGCCACAATCCCATTTACATAGAATGGAAATCAAACCCTTATTGGATTTGTGGTTTCCAAATATTTTCTCCCATTGAATGAGCAGCCTTTTTCACTTTCTTGACAAAGTCCTTTGAATCACAAAAGTGTTTAAGTTTGTGGCAGTTCCAGTTATTCACTTGTTGCTTGTGCTTTCAGTGTAAGGTTTAAGAATCCACCACCTACCACCAGGTCTTGAGGATGTTTCTCTATATTTTCTTCTAGGAGCTTTATAGTTTGAGCTTTTATAGTTAGGCCTTTAATCCATTTTGAGTTAATTTTTGTATAAGGTGTGAGATAAGGGTCCTTTCTTTCTTTCTTTTGGATATGGATATCCAGTTTTCCCAGCACCATTTGTTAAATACACTGTTCTGCCCCAGCTGGGTGGGATTGATAGAATTATCAAAAATCACTTGACCATAGATATAAGGGTCTGTTTCTGAACCATCAGTTCAGTTCCATTGGTCTATGTGTCTATTTTTATGCCAGTTCCATGTTGTTTTTACCACTGTAGCTAGGTAATATGATTTAAAGTCCGGAAGTAAAATGTTCTTCCTTTTTAAGGTGTTTTTTGGCTATTCAGGGCCCCTTACCCTTCCAAATAAATTTGATAATTGTGTTTACCATTTGTTTAAAAAATACTGGTGGAATTTTTATTGGGATTGCACTGAATCTGTATATCAATTTGGGTAGAATTGACATTTTTATGATATTTAGTCTTCCAATTCATGAGCACGGAATGTTCTTCAATTTATTTTGGTCTTTTAAAAATTTTATTTTAGCAATGCATTGTAGTTTTTGAAATACAAGTGCTTTACATCCTTGGTTAAATTTATTCCTAAATATTTGATTCTTTTAGTCACTATTGTAAATGAAATATTTTTCCTGACTTCCTCCTCAGATTGTGCATTACTAGTGTAGAAACACTACTGATTTTTACGTATTAATCTTGTATCCTGCCACTCTGATGAAATCATTTATTAGTTCTAGCAGCTTTGCTGTAGATTTTCAGGATTTTCAGAGGCCATGTCTTCAAGCTCACTGATCCTTTCTTCTTCCTCCTCAAATCTGCTGTTATATGCTGCCAGTGTATTTTTAATTTCATTTATTATGACTTTCATTCCCATAAGATCTGCTATTTTTCAAATATGCTATTTTTCAAATATTTTCAAATATGGTTTCAAATTCTTCATGTTGATCCAATGTCTTTTTAATATCCTTAACCTCTTTAGCCACCTCATTGAATTAAGGAGATTTATTTGAACATCTATGATTTGTTGTCTCAACTTCTTTATGTCATCTGGAGGCTTATCTTGTTCCTTTGACTGGGCCATATCTTCCTGTTTCTTGGTATGGATTGTAATTTTTTTGTTGGTGTCTTGGCATCTGGCTTACTAGAAGTATTTATTCTGGGCACGGTTTCTCTCTTTAGTTTAAGGCTTTCTTGTCCTTTCTCCCTTGCTGGTTATATAGAAGAAGCCAAGGATGTAGTTGGAACTGTAAGCCATGGAGGCTGAAGCAGCCCACCTTGCCCCAGGAACCAATGAAGTTTCTCCCAACTTTCTTCTCTGCCAAGGGTTGGGATGGAGTCACAGCCATGTGTAATAATCCAAGTCATGCAGGCTAAGACTGATGAAGCTTCACTCCCTTTCCTCCCCTGCCTGGGTAGGGATGGAGCTGCAGATGTGTGCAGCAGACTAACCCATGTGAATCAAAACTGACTGCAGTTGTTCAGGTATACTGACATAGCATCAGCCCCCCTCCTCCCCTGCCAGGGGTGGGGATGGACTCTCCGGAGTGCCCAACAATCTAATCTGTTTGGGCCAAAAGCACCTACAGCTGCCCTGAGAGGCTGAGGGAGTACTGTCCCTTCTGCCCTTTAAGGGGTGAGGATGGAAACATAGGCACCCAACAAACCTATGGTGTGAGCCAAAAGCTCCTGCAAGCAGCTGAGGAAACACAGCTCTCATCCTATTCTGTTGGGGGGTGGGGATGGAGCCACAGGTGCCTGACTTTTCAGTCTGTGTGGACCAAAAGCTCCTGCAGTTACCTAGAGAGGCTGGGGAAACACCACCCCCTTCTTGGCCTATTGGGGGTGGGGGTGGGGGTGGAACTACAGGTACTCAACAGTCCAGTTCATGGAGGCCAAAAGTGCCTGCCATTGCCCAGAGAAGCTGAGGAAACACAGCTCCCCTCCTATCCTATTGGGGGGCAGGGATGGAGCTTAAGGTTTCCAAGTATCCAGTCTGTGTGGACTGAAAGTGCCTGCAGTTGCCCAGAGAGGCCGAGGAAACTCAGCTCCCCTCCAAACCTATTGGGGATGGGGTGGGGATGGAGCCCCATGTGTCTCACTGTCCAGCCTGTGCCAGCAAGCTGCCCAGAGAGGCTGCTGTAGGTCTCCCCAACTTCTTCCCTGCTGGAGTTGGGGTTGAAGTCTAGGCTAGGACTGCAATCCAATAGGGGTCCCTACCATCACTGTGATTTTCAATCAGCCCTGCTTTCCCTCATGCCAGGGACAGAGTTAAAATGTCTGATACCAGCCTCTTTCTGACTTGGCCAGATTCAAATTTTATCTGTTCTTAGGATTATACTTTAGCCTGCTGAATTTACTAATAAGTAGCTGAAGTCAGTGCCCAACCATCTCTTCCTCCCCTGTTTTTGGGAAATGGAGCTTCAAACTCTAGCCACAGAATAGCTCCTGAGGCGGCTTGCACCGACAGTGGAGGATGGGCACCAGCACTGACCGCGTAAGGTGCTCTACTCACAAATCTTCACTGCAGATGGGCAGTTTCCTCCTTCCATTCTTTCAATGATGTTACAGGATGCTCTTTCGGACTCCTGGGCCCCCTAAACAAGGTGCTTTAGATAGCTCTGGGTGATTACTAACTGCCCTGTAGGACAAGCTGACTCTTCAAAGTCCTTACTCTGCTGCCATCTTGCCCATCCCTCTTCATTTATTTTTATGTTCTAAAATAGTCAGGGTTCTCTAGGGAAACAGAACCAATAGGAGATAAATGTAAATAGTATGAGATTTTATAAAATTATCTCATGTGACCATGCCATGGAGATTCACAAGTCCAAATTCAATAGGGCAGGCTGCAAGCCAGGGACTCAGATGAAGGTCCTGTTTGAATTTCCCAGGAGATGCTGGCTATCTGAAGTAGATATGGGGATTCTCTTTCTGAATGCTGAAATCGCTTCTCCTTTTAAGGCCTTCAGCTGATTGGATGGGATGTCACTCATTGCTAATGGCAATCTCCTCAGTTGATTGTAGATGTAACCAGCCATCTATGCAATCAACTCACTGATGATTAAAGTCCATGAAATGCCCTTGTATTACAATTAGCCCAGTGCTTGCTTGACCAAACAACTGGGCACCATTACCTGTCCAATTTGATGCACTACCCTAATTATCACAGTCCACCCATTGTCATGTTGGCAACCATACACATCACCTTAACCATACTTAGTCTCTAAATAAAAACAATAACAGATATATATGTTTTTTCACCTACCAGTACTCAACTGTCCTGCATACAACTGAAAATACACTAAATCCCTCCAGAATAGGGTGCATGTCCTTGGGTAATATTCACTCTTAAATTTGATATCCTTAAATACTATGACATGAAACTAAGACAATTTATGTCATATAATAATGGGAAAGGATAGGGAAGAAAACAAAGATATTCATTTTATGTACATATACAAATGTACTTATAACAAAACAAGGATGAAATATTCATGACCATTACAATCTTTATTTCTGTAACTGGTCACATGGTCGAAGTTATCACTACCTACTTCCAGTACCCATTCCATGTTCACTTTTGACCTCAGCAAGTACCTCAGCTATCTGTGGTTCTTTGCCTGGTGTGGTGACCCTAACATTCATACCTGAATATTCTGGGCCACTGTTAGTCCTACCTGGATTGGATTGTTTCAATTTTCCATGGACTTTAATCACAAGGCATGGTAGTACTAAGAGACACCCTAGGGGATCTCCTGTATTCCAGGCAAACTCTTCTTTACCTTCATTGTGTAGGTGCAGTCCCATTTCCCTTTGATAATCAGGATCAATCACCCCAGGCAGTACAATAATTATCTTCTTTGCCTGTTGATTCAGAGGCATGAGGAGCCTAAAATGGCCAAATGGCAGTCTTAACTTCCATTTCAATGGA
>JAQZBX010096770.1:0-11767 GCA_029593785.1 Cabassous unicinctus
CTGAAAATCAATCTTGAAAAAACATATTAAGGAGAATGATCGATATGTCAAGCATGGTTAACTGTATGTATTAGTCAGTAAAAAGGGGTGCTAATGCAAAGTACCAGAAATCTGTTGGTTTTTATAAAGGGTATTTATTTGGTGTAGAAGCTTACAGTTACCAAACCCTAAAGAGTCCAACTCAAGGTAACATAAGAGGAACTTTCTCACCTGAAGTCTGTTGACACATGTGGAAGTAAAATGACCCAATATCTGTGAGGGTTCAGACTTCCTCTTTCCTCTTAAGGCTTCATGGGTCCAGCTTCTTTTGATCTCAGCTGTAGGTTGGCATAGGGCTCATCTCTCTTCAAGGGGCTCAATTCTTTCTGGGCTCAGCTGCTCTGTTCTCTTCACAAGGTCAGCTGTAAATTATCAGGCTCATCTTTCTTCCCAGGGGTTCCAGCATCAAAACTAACTTCTCTCCTCTGCCATGTCTTTTTCTGTGTATCTACTTCTCTGTGTGTCTACTTCCATGTGAGAGTCTGTTTTATCAGCCCACAAAAGGGCCTGGGACTCAACACTGAGTATCACTCTAATGACGTGGTTTAATCAAATGCCTAATCTTAACATATTTTAATCAGACATCTTAGCTGAATCTAATACAATCAAAGGGTTCCAGAAGAACAGACCAGTTTACAAACATATTCAGTATCTCTTTTTGGAATTCATAAATAATATCAAACTGCCACACTGTCGCATGTGTAGAGTGTAAGGTGAGAGAAAATAAACCTCTTTCATAATCCTGATAGGTATTAAGTATCTAAGACAGGAATATCTACAATTTCAGAAAAGAATTTTCTCAAGAATTGTAAAACAATTTTGTTCATGTTCTGAAATGTAATTTAAAGACTTAGAAGTGTAGTAAATATTAAATCAAACTATTTGGATGGTAACAGGTATGTAAATCCTCATGTAAGGCATTCCCATCTCAATCTCATTGAACTTCATAGGTTCTGGAGAGTACATGAAAGAACTATTTCTTTCTTTCTTACATAAACTAATGAAAAGTGAATGCATCTAAATTAAAGTCTCCAATTACAGCAAATTTCTACATAGTAATGATGATATGATTAATTTAAATCATAGTAATGATATAAATATGTATTGTAATTTATAGAAAGAAGAGCCCTTTTTTATCACTTAATGCCAGACTTTAAGTGCAGTTTAGCACCTTCTCATCATTCCTTTTTTGGTCAAGTCAGTCAGACATCAAGGTCAGTACTGACTTAGGTTTTTGAAAAAAGAATATATCAAACTGCCTCTTTCTGTGGGTGAGCAAGAGGGAACCCAAGGAAGACATGACTTTCCAAATGACATGAAGATTTTAGATAATCAACCTACAACTCCAACTCCAATCTCTCATACTAACAGACATGTATCCAACCCTTTATGCCAGTCACATTACAGAGAGATATAGTAACATTTTTGTTTTGTAAAGATTACATTTGGAAATTCTTCATTTTGCTAATACTTTTAATCAAATATAAGACAAACTTTAGACTATAAAAACATGGAAATTATTCCCGTGAAAGTGTTTAGAGTAACAGAGGGACTGTAAAGAGCTTTGTCAAGATGAACCATAGAGGAATATAATTTAGAGACACGTTGCTATTCAGGATTAAGTATGATAAAAAGTATTAAACTTTGACAAAGTTGTATAGATTTTCTAGGCCTATAAATTTTCTCTCCCTTCAAGGCAGCTAGAATATGCATTCTATATCTTTATTACTTGTTAGGAAGATGAATGAAAATCTTAATGTGTCACCACATTCTATACACATTTATGATAAAGGTGTTCTTAATACAGAAAGAATGGTGAGATTCCTCAAATTGCTTCCCCAGGTGAGGTTGTCAATTTAATATAAGACAATCAATTAAATTTGATTTTCAGATGGATAATGATTTGTTTTTGGTATAATATATAACAAATATTACCTGAAATATACTCATTTTAAAATGTTTTTATTATTTATCTGAAGTTCAAATTAAATTGAGCATCTTGTATTTTTATTTGCTAAATTTGGCAACCCTGTGCCCAGAACAACTGATAATCTCAGATTCACCAACTCAAAAGATGGACACTTTCCTGGTTTTATTGCTGTGAATTACACATATCGATTATCTCCTAAGTCAGACTCCCTAGAATGAAGATCCCTTACTAGGCTATCACTTCTGACAGTCATCCCTGGCTCTGCAATGCAAGAAATATGTTCCAGATATTCTAACACTAAAAGTCTGAGGTCTCATGCAAAGATAAGAGCTCTCAATGGTTTTATCTGTTCAGTATTAATTGATTTAGGTAAAATCAGAAGACAGTCTTTTCGAGACTGTCTTTACTATTATAAAATTATTTCTTAGTGCCCTATTTCTGGCTTTCTCAACCTCAGCACTATAAATATTTTGGGCTTGAAAACAATTTGTTGTGGATAGGTTTTCTTGCATTGTACAATGCTTAGCAACATCCCTGACCTGTATCCACTAGATTCCAGGAGCTGCACCCCAGTCAGTCATGAAAAATAAAAATGTCACCAGACATGGTAAAATAACCCCTTGAGTTGTAGGTGTCCATAATCACCCTTAGATGAGAAACACTACCATAATTCCTGATTTTGTTAGATTAAAAAAAAATTTTTTTTAAGATAATTTGATTACATAAATGTTACACAAAAAATATAGGGATTCCCATACACCCGACTTCCCACACCTCCCACAACCTCCCACATAAACACCCTTCATTACTGCGGCACATTCATTGCAATTGATAAACACATCCTGGGGCTTTGCCACCAAGCATGGATCATAGTTCACATTGTAGACCACAATCT
Organism: Cabassous unicinctus; assembly: GCA_029593785.1. Lineage (NCBI taxonomy): Eukaryota > Metazoa > Chordata > Mammalia > Cingulata > Chlamyphoridae > Cabassous > Cabassous unicinctus. The sequence goes on from JAQZBX010096770.1 coordinate 2,865, forward strand.
CTCCCACACAGTTCTGCATGTTATATGATCATATAAAATGGCCTATATCTGTCATTGCAATGTCACTCAAGACTATTCCCAAGTCCTGAAAAAGCCCCTGTATTACAACTGCTTTTCCCTCTCCCTGCTCTCAGAGCCTCCAGTGGCCATTGGCTCTACATCAATGTTATAGTTTCTTCAATTGCTTGAATCACAATATGTCATAGTAGAATATCAGTAAGTCCTCTCTAGTCCATAGCCCTTCCTCCCATCCTGAGGAGTCTGGGATGGTGATGTCCACTCCACCTCCAATTGAGAGAGGGCTTATATCCCATGGGAAAGATGGATGGGATTATCCTGCCTGCAGCTGCAGACTCTCTCCATTCCCTGGGATGGCCATTGTCCATCAATCATCTCCCACCAGTTGTCCTGGGTGAGTCCAATGAGCTGTAGAGTAAGAGGTGCTGCTCCATCGAGGTTCTGGGTCCAGCTGGCACATGGACAGCCCAAAGACTCAAGTCTGTGGACCTACACCTACAAACTCCAGCACCAAGTATACGTCTGAATAGAAGGGACAGATGAACCATGTGCAGGGAAGACATTGTTGAGTCCAACTCTGTCAATTTCAGGAGGACAAACTCCAAAATAGGGGCCACTGGCAAGGCACCAAACTCCTGATCTATTCACCCTGACATAGGACCTGTGTGTCTCCAGAGCCCTCAGACACTAAACTATTTGGGGAATATCCGCTTTGGAATTTTATGACATCCTACTGAGATGTGCATAAGTGTTACATCTGGGATGACCTACCAATTCATTTTGAAGTATAGATTTTAATATTTCTACTGCCTGAAGTCAACTTACAACCAATGTGTACCTTTAATATCAAGGTTTCTTTTCACCCAAATGATGACCACTATATGGATTTTTTTTTAAGTATTATCTTCGATCCAGGACATAAGGTATCTAACATACTTTTCCTTACAATTTCTTTCCAGTTTTTTCCCCTAATATCTTTTCTATTCTTTAAAATCTTATTTCATGTGATTTCTGTTTATTTTCTTTCTCAAGAAGACTCATGTAACTCATTTCATTCAAATTTTCCTAAATACCTGCCTATTCTCCCTTACAAAACTCTTCCAAAAATTCACAGAAGCAGGAAGAAATATATTGCTGGAAACTCTCAAGTCAGGGCCTTTCTATTCCTCCCACTCCAAGGAAATGTTTGTTCAGGACACTGCATCTAAGGAGCTATGCTAAGCCAGGTCCTCTACACAAATCTCAGTAGAAAGAATTTGCTTTCTTTTCCCAAAATATACAGATATATAATATCTAAAGTTGCTGGAAATTTCACAAATTGATTTTTCCCATGAGGAATGCTTGAACCAAAAGCATATTCTAGATGCCTTACTTCTAAAAGAATATCCATATTTTCTCAGAATCTGCAGACAAAACCAGTCTACTTCCTGGCTCTGGAGAGTTTGGGGGAGATGCTAACATTTCTTTATTTACTTCCACTCCCTGTGGCCCCAGGGCACTATAGTAAATCTGTTGCATTATTATCCAGAACCCTCAAAGAAAGCAATTAATTTTAACTACTGTTTTCTGCTGTAATTCAGGTTTCTTGGAATCCCTGAAGGAAAACAACAGCAATTTTAGGAATATTTTAACCTTAGCTAAACGTTTAAAATGTCTTCTCAAATCTTGCTATAATCTCCAAAAATTGCTGTATAATAAGCAATCATAACAGAAGTTATCTTTTTAATTTACTCAAAAATATTTCTTAAGTGTCTTCCATATTTTTGGACTTTGCAAGGTATAATCACTCCCTCAGTGACATTAACCACACTGGGGAAGTGGGAAAATCCTGCCTTGAGGTCCCTCTGCTGCTTGGTTGTTTTCTGCCAAGGTTATTAGGGGTAAATTATTTCTTCATGTACAATGAGAATAGGAGGACAAATATTGGAAATTCTTTTTCTCAATATCCCCAGAAGAAGTTACATCTGGGGTTAGAACCAGTATGTAAATGTGAATGACTCCAATCATATAGGTACATATCCAAGTACCTAAAAATGCATTCAAATGCTTCTTACCCAACATTATTCCTCTCCAATTTTCTGTAAAAAATTTAGGTTCCTGAATATCAAATATACATATTACCTTGTATGTTAGAGCTGATCTGACAAATACTACACCACATTGGTTGGCCTATACATATACAACAAGAGTTTATTATCTCACAGTGTGAAGGATTGAATTTTGTGCCCATTTGGACATGTCCTTGGTCTTGGTGCATATTCTGATGGACATGAACTCGCTATAAATAAGATCTTCAGAAAAACTGTGGCTCAACTGAACTAGATTAGGCTTTAATCCAGGTTACTGGAGTCCTTTATAAGCAGAATGAAATTCAGACACAAAGAGAGAAAGTCACAGAGAACAGTCAGAAACTGAAGGTCAATGGAATGCAGAAGAGAAAGAATATATTACCATGAGCATTGTCATGTGATAGAAAACATAAAGACTCAGCTTTGCAGCCAGTCATCCCCAAAAATTACAGTCTTTAAGGAGAAAGCATATTCTAGCTGATTCCTTCTATTTTGGACTTCCTGTATCCTCAAAACAGTGAGCCACTACTTCCCAATAATTAAGCCAACTTACTGTATGTTATATGTTTTTGCAGCTAAGAAAGTAAAACACATCGTTTTGAAGGATGTAAGTCCAACATCAAGGCATCAACAGGCCACACTTTCTCCTGGAGTTCTAGTGACAGTAATCCTCCATCACATAGGGATCTCTCTCTCTGACTTCCCCTTGTTCCTTCTGATTTCTTTGGCCTCAATTTTTTTCTATTTTAAACACTTCCAGTTATAAGGATTAAGACCCTCCCCCCTTATAAAGTTTACCTACCCTAAATAGTATGTTTGAAAACCCCCTTCATAAATAAGTACACAGCCTGACATACCATGACATATTCAAAGATACTATTTAAAAGTGGGTATAGCCACAAGAATGCATATTAAGACTTGAACATGTCCTTTGTGAGGTACAAAATTCAATGCCCTATTCTTCGTATCTGCACATTTGTGCAATGTTTCATCAAGCTCAGTGATTTCATCCATCAAAAACTGCTGAGATATAAACCATTGCAGGAAATCTTATCTAACTCCTCTCGACCAAATTCATACTCTTTGATAGTCATGATTTCTGTTCATCATCCATTCTTTACTTATTTCTCAGACCATAATGTATTTTACTTATCTGTTTATAGATTTATGTGACCTTCTCTCCAAATAGAGTGTGGGTTCCTGGAGATCACAAACTATTTCTCTTTCACCTGAGAATTCTTCTCACCCATTTCTATTTCTACCCAAGTGTTGCTGGAGCTAATTTCCAGGTTCGTGGCCACATAGTGAGAAAGAATTCAAGGACTTGCCATGAATTAAGCAAACAAGCAGAGAATTTATTGCAAAGTGAAAAAGTGAAAGTACACACTTAAGACATGAGTGAGGGCCCTCTTACTAGTGAAGAAGCCCACCTGGTGACCTAGGGCCGGGGTTTAAGTAGGAATGAAATGGGAGGGTGGTCTTCTTACCTTGTGACTTTGGTTGGTAAGAAAGTGGTTAGGGCTAGTGTGTTCTGTGTCCTTTGGTTGGGTAGAAAGAGATATTACCACTTATTTTCTGAGTTTTACATGTAATAGCTCAGTTTTGGCTGCCCACAATAGGTCAGGTCTGACTGCCCACAATAGCTCAGACCTGGTTGCTCACAATAGCTCAGATCTGGCTCCCCACATTGATTTCTGCTGCCCCTGAGATGTTGTGCTCACTGCTCCACTCCCGTTTCCCAGTTCCCTAACCTGACCTGCCTCACAAGAATGCATGTTAATAAGTGTTATTGAAACAGAACTCTCAGCCTCATTTTTCTCATTTGAGAAAGTAGAGATAGATATAATGCTCTTCACACTAGGAGTTAGAACTTGTATTGTTCGAGTCGGCATATTAATTGCTGCAGCCGAGCTGACTCTCCAGACTTATCTTCTAGTTTTCTGATCTTCCTTCCTATACTGGCCTTCCATTTTTATACTAAAAGTCAAATAATCATGATTTGAAAAGCATTCATACCTTGAGAAAGCTATTGAAATTCAAATTTAAATGTATACTAAAATATGGACTCAATACTTCTTTTTCCTGACAGATCTACTTACCATAATTCATTGATTTTAAGATATATTTTCATCCATAACAACCCTGAGATTGGATCTATTGGATAATTGGACCTATTGGATAGTTGGTTCTACAATTGAGAGTTAAAAAATCTTATATCATAGTTTGACATAGTTTATTTTTTGGATTTGCTTAATAATGGTGAATCTTATAAGAGTTTAACCATGAAATAGGAATGAACACAAAGAAGAATAGTGCAAAGTGAGAAACATCCCAGAAATGGTGGTCCTGACACTTGGATCCAGTGTCCCCATCTATCGAATTAGGGTAATAATGGGTTTGCTAAGGACTAATTTCAGAATGAATTGAGATTTATTCTTTCCATTGTTGTATCTTTTCAAATAAGTGTGATTGATGAAATTGTGACCACAGAATTTTAGACAAAGTGGGTTTGTCTAAAACCACAGTGACAAAGGCAAAGCTTGCAATAGAATCTGCAGTTTTGTTAATGTTGTTCTTCATTTTGTATATTCCTCAGCTAAATGTCATCCCTTATTGAACAAAATATGAAAATAAACAAATAAAAATTTTATATTGCTGTTACAGCCACACCCTGAAGATATTTTAGGTTCAATTACAGACCACCACCATAAAGCAACCACAAACAAGTGAGTCATATGACAATTTTGGTTTCCCAGTGCATATAAATGTTATGTTTACACTACACTGTAGCCTATTTAGTACTCAATAACATTATGTCTACAATAACTATGTACATAACAATTAAAATGTGCAATAGAGACATTGTATGAACACATGCTGTTGTAGAAATGGTGCAGCTAGCTTTGTTCAAAGCAAGGTTTCCACCAACCTTCAATTTACAAAATCATGCAATATCTATAAAGCACAATAAAGCCAAGTGAAATAAGATGAGGGATGTTTATATTGACTCTGAGTTTAAAGTGCAGTTTGTATGAGACATAAAGCATACTGAACTACCTCTAACTCCTACCTTTGTCAAGATTGTTCTGATTATAGTATAAATAGCATTAAAGTGATACCAAAGGAATTAAAAACTGGTTGTATTAGAATGTGGATTATTTTAACCCTTCAGTCTCTTTCTTCAGTTCTTAAACAAGTGTTGTCTTGAAATATTTGAGTCAGTTTGTGATGCTTATATATCATTTTTTGCAGGTTATTCATTTTCCTTTTCCTTTTTTAAAATACTTTTAAAAAATTTTAAAATGGCTTTAGATTACGTAAATGTTATGTAAAAGACATAAGGAATTCCCATAAGCCCCACTCCCTCCCACTCCCATAATTTCCCACATCAACAACATCCCGTATTAGACTGATACATTTGTTGCAGTTGATGAACACATACTGAAGCATTGCATATTAAATAAGAGGAACTTTTATGGAAAAACATTTGCAAGTAATTCCCCAATGTATTCCAATTCTCAGTGATGTTTAATCTGTTTCTAGTTTGTGAATGGCCTTCTCCCATTGAGAATATTGTACCCAGCTAGAGTCACAACACAGTTCTGTTCATGTAACAATATGGCAATGACTAATAGAAGAGAGAAGGTATATTTTATTGCCTTGCATAATACCAATATATTTCAGGTCTCTATAAGAGAGAATTTTGTACATTGTATGTTAAATGATATTTTAAAATTATATATCTGCTCCCTTTATTAAATAAAATAAGGTGGAGACTGTATGATATGATCAGGGCCCTGGGGGAAAGAATGATACCAAGAACATGGTTTACTTAAGGATGTTATATATTTTAAGGAATATATCACAAACCATTAGAGAATAAAAGGTTTCTCAATAAAAAGTGTTGTGAAAATGACTATACCTTTTGGGAAGAGATATTAAACTAATATTTGTAAGCAATCATTCATTCAGAGAACATATACAAAATAACATAAAATCCAATAAGTTTAAGGCATAATGTTAAGTTTAAAAATCATACAAATTCAATATAAATAGTAGAATAAGGCACAATTCATTTTTTAAAAAAATTTTTGAAATATTTTAAAAGATGCTTAGATTACTTAAATGCTACACAAAAATTACAGGGATTCCCATGTTCCCCACCTCCCACTCCTCCCACAACCTCCCACATAAACATCTTTCATTAGTGTTGTACATCACCTGCAATGGATATACACATCCTGGGTCTTTGCCACTAAGCGTGGACCATAGTTCACATTGTAGACCACACTGTCTCCCACACAGTTGTGCATGTTACATGCTGATGTAAAATGGTCTATATCTGTCGTTATAATGTCACTCAGGATAATTCATAAGTCCGAAAAATGCCCCTGCATTACAACTGCTTATCCCTCTCCCTGCGCAGAAAGCATCCAGTGGCCCCTGGCTCCACATCAATGTTGTAATTTCTTCCATTGCTTGAATCACAATATGTCTACAACAAATTACCAGTAAGTCCACTCTAGTCCATAGCTCTTCCCCCAGTTCTGAGGAGTCTGGGATAGTGATGTCCACTCCACCTCCAATGGAGAGGGGGCTTATATCCCAGGGATAAGATGAACAGGATTATCCTGCCTGCAGCTGCAGACTCTCTCCATTCCCTGGGATGGCCGTTGTCCATCATCGTCTCCCCGCCAGGTGTCTTCGGTGAGTCCATTGAACCATAGAGTAGGACTTGCAGCTCTGCCGAGATTTCCAGGCACAGCTGGCACGTGGGCAGGCCAAAGGTTCCAGTCTCTGGAAGTACACCTACAAACTCCATCACCACATAAAGATTTGAATAGAAGGGACTGACGGACCATGTGCAGGGAGGACTTGTTTGAGTCCAACACTGTCACTCTCAGGAGCACATATTCCAAAGCAGAGCTCACTGATAAGGCATCAACCTCTGGAGCTATCCCCCCTTATATAGGACCTGCGTCTGAGTCTCCAGAGCACTCAGAAGCCCCTCTGTTTGGGGTGATATCCACTTTGGTGTTCTATGAGATCCTACTGAGGTGTGTGTAAGCGTTACCTCTGAGATGACCTCCCGACTCTCTTTGAAGTCTCTTAGCCATATGAATTCATTTGTCTTTATCTTTTCCCCCTTTTACTTAAGGTCTTTTTCCAGTGGTATTGCGAGTTGGCGCTTGGTAGTAATCCATTGTTGCCAGGTAGACTCATCCCTGGGAGTCATGTCCCACGCTGGGGGAAAGGTAATGCATTCATAAGCTGAGTTTGGCTTAGAGAGAGTCTACCTTTGAGCAACAAGGAGGCTGTCAGGAAGCAACTCTTAGGCACCCCATAACAATAGGCTAAGTTTCAATTATAAGAGCAAAGAATAGTAAGGCTAGTCATCAATAACTAGAAACAATCAGTGGATCATCCTCCTTAGCCAGACACTGCCACTGCACTTGGGGAAATGTTGCTGCTCCCTTGGAGAATGCGGCAGAGCTCTCCAGACTGGGAATTCAGTATTCTTCCATTTATTGAGTGATTGTCCACCCGCTGTGAACATGCCCCACCCCTGGATCATTTGAACAATTTTACATATCTTTTATGTATATTCAGGTGAAATTCCTCCCATGAAACCACCATCCCTGACACCCCCCACAAACGATCATCTCCCATCCCCATTGTAACCCTTCTGTGATCCAAACTTTCCTTAAAGATGAAGCACATATAATAGCCAAATACAATTTATAGGAAAATGAAATAATAATGAGAAGTTTAAATGTAAGAGATAAAATGCATGGAAACTTAAAAAAGAAAACTAAAAAATAAAATAAAATTAAAGGATTGGGACATTCAAAAAATGGGAAAAAACAAAAAAATTTAAAAAAATATTTTTTTAACTTTTTTCCTTTTATCTCTACTTTATCATGTGTCCAGTCTGTACCATGTTACCTTCCCCCTCTCACTCCCCAGTGTCTCCCAAATTTTCATTTAATTTTCAAAGAAGTTTTAGGACAGAGCAAAGTCACACACAGAATACTAGAGACTCTCATACACCCAATCACCTCCCCCTTTCCTCACCCCATATTAAAACCTTTGTGTATGTGGATGGTAGCATTGTTATAACTGTTATACAGATAGTGAAAAATTCCTATTACACATTGTCAATGGTGTACAGTATAGTTTACAATTTAGACGGTACAATTTAATAATTTTTTATGATATTTACCATGTCCTATGTCTATCACTGTAAGGTAATGAAAAACATTTCCCTTTGACCACTAAATACCCTCTGTTTGATCTATTCTGTTCCTCCCTCCCCATCCCCCTGGGTCACATGACAACCCCCTGACTTGACTCATTGGATGACAAGATTCATAGTTACATGCAACAAGAGGTCTTGACACGCTGATTGTCCTCCACTATTACTATCCACGCTTGCTCATAAGAGATACCCACCTGTCTGTTTCTGGGTGAATCGGTCCTCCCAAAGATGGATGTCCATCTCCTTCCCACTCACTGTGTGGGTCTCCACCCACAGACACAACTCATTATGAAAGGATGAACACTCACATATTCCCCAGAATCCTGCTCCAGATGCACCCCATCCTGAATGCCCCCCCCAACCAACACCCTAAGCCAGTGACAATCCCTGTTCATATTGCCATAAGAGAATTGCCACCCCTGCACTTTCAACCTCATACCCACAAATCCTGTGTTCACCTGGTCCCTCTCCCATCTCTACCCCCAGTATCCTGGTATTCTAACCCACCCTTCCTAATCTACCCACCTGTTGACCCTTCACCACAAAACCCAGCAATA
>JAQZBX010096771.1:0-11755 GCA_029593785.1 Cabassous unicinctus
CATTCTTTCAATTGTATGTTGAACAGTCATAATAGACCATATTGTAGGCTATGAAAAAAGATCTCATTAATTTCAAACAATAAATTATGTCCTCTTACTACAATAGAATTAAATTACAAATCAATAAGAATGAGATACCATGATAGGCAAGTTTAAATATGACTTTGATTGATGCCCAACTCAAGGTATTCATGTCTTTCTGTGATCACTTGTCCTTGTGAGTGGGTTGGAACTAGTTACTTGTTACTAATAAATAGAATATGGATAAAATGTTGGGATGTTAATTCTGTGATTAAGTTATAAAAGACTATGATTTTTGTCACATTACCTTTCACACTCTGGCTGTCCTTCCTTGTTTTCTGTGATGAAGGAAATTGGGAAAGCCCGCATGGCAAAGAACCAAAGGTGGCTTTCAGCCAAACATGAGTAAGGACAGGAGTCCCATGGTCTAATAACCCAAGGAAGACTGAATTGTGCCATTGACCATGTCACATAGCTTCAAAGTGCAACCTTACTTAGTCATTTCTTCAAATAAGAATGGAGCAGAAAATATATTTGAAGAACATTATAGACTGAGCTGATACCTTAATTACAGTTCCTCGAGAACCGCTAAGCAATGCCCAGTTGTTGGACCTAGAGAATCTAGAGAAAATAAATTGTACTGCTTCAAGCCACTAAGTTTTGGGGTAATTTGTTATGCAGAAATGGATATTATATATCAACAAAATCTTCTAAACATTTGAAAACTTAGAAATAAATATTTAAAGAGCAAAGATGGCATTGGTTTAAGTGGCTACTCACCATCTCTCTCTCAAAGGACAGAAGATTGGGGACAGGATCCTCCCTGCATGTGCTGTTTTGAGAGCCCATGGAGAATGAGCCTTTGGGGCATCGATCTGGAGGGAGCTGGACAGGGAAATAGATTGTTCAAGATAAAATGGTGAGTTTTTAGTCCCACATCTGGAAATCACAGATGGCTAAGCCCCACTATCAGGGCAAGGGGCCAGAGTGACCCCGACTCCTGCTGGCCACCTAGTGAGAGGGAGCATACACTCAGAGAAAGAAGGTTCTGGCAAGGGGCGGAGAGGGGTTTCCTTTCTGTGGGTTTGGTTGCCTGGACCCCCTTTGAGCTTTGGGAAGCATACTGGCCAGCTTGAAGTGGCACCAGGCTAAGAGGAGAGGCAAATCTGCTGAGGCAGCCTCATTTATCTAACCACCCTGGGATACAGAGGCTTGGCCTGAGAGAGGATGCAGTCAGCCAATTTAATAGTTCCACACTGAGGACTTTCAGAATTTCAACTCCCCTAAGGGATTCAGGCAGTGGGAATCATTTAAGTTTCCAAGAGCCTATTTGGGGTCCCCTGGGAGAAGGGGATGGTCTAGAAAAGGCTTGAAAATCATTTCAGTATGGTGGTGTACTCAGTCATCAGGGTTCCATTTGAATTTCAAAAGGGAACTCAATATGACCAGGGGAGGGGAGGGGGGATCTGCTCATACAGCCTGCTGGATTCTGCTGCCCTAGGAGTGTAAAACCTGTCCAGGGGAAAGTGACTGAATAATTTTCTGAAGAGCTAACTGGCCCAATTAGAAAGGTTAGAAAAGTGGAGGAATTTCTGCCTTGAATATATGAGGTCCATAGTTCAATTCCTGGCTCCTCTAAGAGTAGTGATCCACTAGGATATCTAACATCCAGCTGATACCATAAGACAGGGAAAACATAGACATTATTTTTGTACTAACTTCTTTTGGATCCTTCATTTTTCAAAAAAGAAAATAAAAGCTTACTTAAAAATTGTTTTTAACTTAGTTTACTCACTAAAACCTGCCTCAAAACCTACAGAGAGAAGCCTGCAGGGCAATTGATTGATGAACACAAGAAGCCTGAGAGACTCCACAAGGGCCCAAGAAGCAATGCTGTTATTACTTAGCTGTATTGACTGCTTGCTAGTGTGTTTGTTTGGTGTTTTTGTTGTTGTTGCTGCTGTTGTTTTGTTTGTTTGTTTGTTATGCTTTGTTTTATTTCTTGTTTTTCTTTCCTCCCCCCACCTTTCTTTAAAATTAGGAGCTGCTGGCTTGTTTCTTCTTTGCTATGCTTCTTCTTCCTTGATTTCCCATTTCTGTATACTGATATTGTCTAACAACACTATCTCTTTTCCTTCTTTCATCTTTCTATCTTCTGCTTTCTGTTGTGGTTCTTACATTCCACCTTTTTTTATTAGTCCTCAACTTTACTGGTTTCAATTTCTATCTTGTCTATTCTGTTTTTTTTAAATAACATTTTTCTTTCTGTCCTTTCCTTTCTCCTCCTTCTCTCCTTGCTCTTCTGGTCTTTTAAACCATTCTATATATTTTTCTCTATTTGGTTTCCCATTTCACTGCAGGTACCCCACTTTTTTATTCCTATTACTCTACACTGCTTACATGAGTTAAATATTCATTTTGCTAAGTCTTATGTGGCCCCTCTTCTAACTTTTACTGTTATAACTATAATCCTTTTTCTTTTTAAACTCTTTCAATTTCTCTGGCACCAATCTTTTTCCTTCAAGGGAACATAGAAAACAGCAAGGAAATAGAAAAAGAGGAGCAAAGCGACAAAGAGAAAACTTAACACACACACAAAATCAGTAGCTAAACAAAACTCTAGAGCAGAGAGAGAAGCTAATCAACTGAACAAACCAATCAAAATAAATGATGACCAGAGGGCAACAAAAAATTACAAACCATACTAAGAAACAGGAAGACATGGACCAGTCCAATGAACCAACTAAAATCCAGGAAGAGATGCAGAACGTTGAAGAATAATCAAAGCAGTTGAAACAAATATCATGGACCAACTTAATGAAGTGAAGGAAGAGATTAAGGATATTAAGAAGACACTGGGAGAAAATACTGAAGAAACTGTAAACATATATAAAAAGATAATGGATATGATGGTGATGAATTGCACAACAAAAGAAAACAAAAAAAACACTGGAATCACATAACAGCTGATTTGAGCATACAGAAGAAAGAATTAGTGTTGTGGAAGACAGTACATATGAAATGAAACAGACAGTAGCACAGATAGATAAACAGAAAGAAAAAATGCAGCAGAGACTTTGGGATTTAAATGACAAAACAAAACACACAAATATATGCCTTATATTATAGACATCCCGGAGGGAGAAGAGAAGGGAAAAGGAAGAGAAGGAGTGTTGAAGGAAATTATGGCTGAAAACTACACAACCCTATTGAGGGAGATGGATGTGCATGTCCAGGAAGAACACCTCACTGCAAATAGTATAAATCCTAACGGGCCTACTCCAAGACATATACTTGTCAAAATGTCATGCTCAGGACAAAGAGAAAATACTCAAGGCAGTAAGAGTAAAGAGAAACATCATATATAAGGGAAGCTCAATAAGATTAAGTGCGGATTTCTCATCTGAAACCATGGAGGCAAGAAGACAGTGGTATGATATAGTCAAGGTACTCAAAGAAAAAAATCTTCCAGCCATGAAATCTCTATCCAGCAAAGCAGGCATTCAAAAATGATGGAGAGTTCAAAATATTCTCAGATGAAAAGAAATTAAGATAGTATGCCAATAAGAAACCTGCCCTTCAAGAAAGGAAGTTCTACAGGTTGAAAGGCAAAAACAGGAGAAAGAAAGTTGGAGGAAAGTGTAAGAAAAACTAAAAAGACAAAAAGAGAAATAAAAACAACATATGACACACATAAACCCAAAGAAAATATGGTTGATTTAAGAAATCCTTGAGAGTAATAACACTGACTGTTAATGGATCAAACTCACCAGTCAAGAGACACAGATTGGCAGAATGAATAAGGAAATATTACCCATCTATATGTTGTCTACAAGAAATGCATCTTAGACCCAGGGATTCAAGGAGGCTCAAAGTGAAGGGATAGAAAATAATTTTACAAGCAAATAACAACCAAAAAAGGGCAGAAGTAGCTATACTAATATCAGACAAAATAGATTAAATGCAACACTATTGCAAGAGACAAAGATGGACACTATAAATTAGCAAAAGGGTTAATCTTTCAAGACGAAAGAACTATCGTAAACATTTATGCACCTAATCAGCATGCCACAAAATACATGAGGCAAACACTAGAAAGTCTAAGTGGAGAAATAAATGCCTCTACAATTATAGTGGGGGACTTTAACACACCATTATCACCACTAGTGAGAACATCTCAACAGAGAATCAGTAAAGAAAGAAAGACTCTGAATAATACATTAGAGAATCTGGACCTAATAGATATATACAGAAAAATAAAACCAAATGCAGCGGGATGTACATTCTTTTCGGGTGCACATGGATCATACTCCAAGATAGACCACATGCTAGGCCACAGAACAACTCTCAATGAATTAAAAAAGATTGAGATTATACGAAGTAATTTCTCTGACCACAATGGAATGAAATTGGAAATCACTAAGGGACAGAGAACAAGATTAGGCACAAAGATATGGAAGTTAAACAACACACTCCTAGACAAACAGTGGGTCAAGGAGGAAATCCCAAAAGAAATCAGTAACTACCTTGAAACGAATGAAAATGACAACACAACATATCAAAACCTAAGGGATGCAGCCAAAGCTGTACTGATAGTGAATTTTAGAGCCATAAATGCATATATCAAAAAACAAGAAAGAGGTAAAATCGAAGACCTAACTGCACACTTAGAGAAATTGGAAAAACAACAACTAACTAACCCCAAAGGAAGTAGAAAGAAGGAAATAACAAAGATTAGAGCAGGACAAAATGAAATAGAAAATAAGAATGCACTAGAAAAGTTAAACCAACCCAAAAGCTGGTTCTTCAAGAAGATCAATAAAAATTGACAAACCCTTAGCCAGAGTGACAAAGAAAAAGAGACAGCCAATGCAAATACAGAAATTAAGAAATGAGAAAGGGGATATCACCACTGACCCCACAGAAATAAAGAGTATCATAAGAGGATACTTTGAAAAATTATATATGCTTGTAAGAATGATAATCTAGAGAAATGGACAAATTCCTAGAAATTCACAAGCAGCATACATTGACGAAAGAAGAAATTGATGAACTCAATCAGTCCAATTATAAGGAAAGAGAGATACTCAGTCATCAAAAACCTCCCAACTAAGAAGTGCACAGGACCAGAGGTTTTCACGGCTGAATTCTACCAAACATTCCGGAAAGAGCTAACACCAGTCCTTCTCAAGCTCTTCCAAAAAATACTAGTTGAAGGAACATTGCCTAACTCATTCTGTGATGCCATCATTACCCTAATACCAAAGCCAAAGAAAGATGCCTCAAGAAAGGAAAATTACAGACCAATCTCTCTAATGAACCTAGATGCTAAAATCCTCCACCAAACATTTGCTAATCACATTCAACAACATATCAAACGAATTATACACCATGACCAAGTGGGTTTCATCCGGGGTATGCGAGGAAGGTTCAACATAAGAAAATCAATCAATGTAATACACCACATAAACAAATTGAAAGAAAAAAATCACATGATCATCTCTGTAGATGCAGAAAAAGCATTTGACAAAATACAGCACTCTTTCCTATTAAAAACACTGCAAAAGATAGGAATAGAAGGAAACTTTCTGCACATGATAAAGGGTATATATGAAAAACACAAAGCTGACATCATCTTCAATGTGAAGTCCTAAATGTTTTCCTTCTAAGATCAGGAACAAGAGAAGGATGCCCATTATCACCACTCCTATTTCACATTATCTTAGAAGTACTTGCTTGAGCACTGAGGGAAGAAAAAGATAGGAAATGCATTCAAATTGGAAAGGAATAAGTAAAAATTTTCACTATTTGCAGACGACATGATCCTATACAAAGAAAGCCCTGAAGAAATCTACCACAAAGCTTCTAGAACTTATAAACGAGTTCAGTAAAGTGGCAGGCTATAAGATCAATGCTCAAAAATCAATAGCATTTCTGTACACCAGTAATGAGCAATCTGAGGAGGAAATCAAGGGAAAACTACCATTTATAATAGTAACTAAAATAATCAAATACTTAGGAATAAATTTAACTAAAGATGTAAAGGACTTATATACAGAAAACTACAGAACACTGCTAAAGGAAATCAAAGTAAACTTAAACAAATGGAACACTATTCCCTGTTCATGAATAGGAAGACTAAACTTCATCAAGATGTCTATCCGACCCAAACTAAACTTTGGATTAAATGCAATACCATAAAAGTCAAAACTGTATTTTTATGGAATTGGAAAAACTAACTACAAAATTTATTTGGAAAGGTAAGAGACCCTGAATGGTCAAAGACATGTTGAAAAAGAAAAATGAAGTTGGAGTTAACACACTACCTGACTTTAAAACACACTACAAAGCTACAGTGGTCATCATTGGATGGTATTGGCACAAGGATAGACACTCTGACCAATGGAACCGAGTTGATAATTCCGATATAGATCCTTGCATATACAGTCCTCTGACATTTGACAAGGCCACCAAGGCCACTCAGTTGGGAGAGAATGGCCTCTTCAACAAGTGGTGCTTGGAGAACTAGATATCCATATCCAAAAGAATGAGAGAGGAACACCATCTCACACCTATATGAAAATCAACTGAAGATGGATCAAAGATCTAAATATAAGAGCCAAGACCATAAAGACCTTAGAAGATAATGTAGGGAAGCTCATATAAGATCTTGTACTAGGAAAAGGTTTCATGAACTTCACACCAAAAGCATGAGCATCAAAAAAAAAAATAGATAAATGGAATCTCCTCAAAATTAAAAACTTTTTTACCTCACAAGATGTTATCAAGAAAGTAAAAAGGCAGCCTACCTAATGGGAGAAAATATTTGGCAAACATATATATGATTGGAGCCTAACAGCCTGCATATATAAAGAAATCCTATGCCTTGAAAATAAAAAGACAAACAACCAATTTTAAAAATGGGAAAGTGACCTGAAAAGACACTTCTCGAAGGAAGAAATACAAATGGCTGAAAAGCACTTGAAAAAATGCTCGACATTGCTAGGTATTAGGGAAATGCAAATGAAAACTACAATGGAATACCATCTTACACCCATTAGAATGGTGGCTATTAAAAAAAAGCAGAGTATAAGTGTTAGAGAGGATGTGGAGGAATTAGAACCCTCATGCACCAATGGTGGTGGGATTGTAGAATAGTCCAGGCACTATGGAGGACAGTTTGGCAGTTCCTCAAAAAATTAAGTATCGAACTTCCATAAGATCCAGCAACTCCACTGCTGGTTATATACCCAGAAGAAATGAAAGCAAAGACATGAACACATATATGCACACCAATGTTCATAGGAATATTGTTCACAATTGCCAAAAGTTGGAATCAACCCAGGTGCCCATCATCAGATGAATGGGTGAACAATATGTGGTACATACATACAATGGGATATTGCTCATCTGTAAGAAGGAATAAAGTGCTAACACATGGGATAACATGGATGAATCTTAAAGACCTTATGTTGAGTGAAGCAAGCCAGGCATTGAAAGATGAACAATACATTACATCACTGATATGAATTAAGAAAATTGAGCAGTCTCATAGAGCTACTGTTTGTTAGATAGGTTTACAAGAAATAGAAAGAGAAGAGAACGTTGTGAGCCATCACACATAAAGACACAATCTGTGGTAAGTTGATAGAGTATACTTGTGTATTGGAGGGATAGCACAGGAGGGTAGTGATATTTTTGGGTTGGGTGGTGCATGGTTGAAAAGTGAGTAGATTGGGAAGGGTGCATTAGAATACCCAGGATATTGGGAGGAGGGTTGAGAGAGAGACCAGATAAACACTGGGGATTTGTGCATATGAGGTTGAAAGTACAGAGGTGGGAATGCTTTTTTGACAATACGACTAGGAAGGGTCACTGGTTTAGGGTGTTGGTTGGGGGGCCATTCGGGACAGGGTACACCTGGACTAGGCTTCTAGGGATTGGGTGAGTGTTCATTCTGTCATAATGTGCTGTTTCAGTGGGTGGAGACTCACATAATGAGTGGGAAGGAGTTGGACTCCCATCTTTGGGTGACTAGTTTTTTCAGAAATAGACAGGTGGGAGACTCTCAGGAGAAATGGTGGTTCCTATTAGGGGAGGACAAACCAGTGTGTTAAGACTCCTTGTTGCATGTAACTATGAATCTTGTCATCCAATGAGTCAAGCCAGAGGGTCATTGTGAGCCCCAGGGAGGGAAGCAGTGGGAGGAAGAGAATAGTTTAAACAGGGGATATTCAGCGGTCAGTGGAAATGTTCTTCATTAACATGCAGTGATGGACACAATACATGGTAAATATCATCAAAATTTATAAAAGTGTACAGTCTAAAATGTAAACTATAGTGTAAACCATTGACAATGTTTACTACCTATGTTTCACTATTTGTATATCAGTTATAACAATGCTACCATTCACATATAAAATGGTATGAATATGGGGGAGGGAGGAATGGAAGAGGATGTAGGGTAAATGAGAGTCTCTTGTACTCTGTGTGTGACTTTGCTGTGGCCTAAAACTTCTTTGAAAACAAAATGAAAAATAGTGAGGCACTGGGGAATGGGAGGGGGATGGTGCCATGGTACAGACTGGACACCATATATTGCAGTGATGAATGGCCAAAGGTAGAATATTTTTTAAAATATTTTCCATTTTCTCAATATCCCAATCTTTTAATTTTATTTTATTTTTAGTTTTTAAAGTTTTTATATATATTTTATCTCTTACATTTAAACTTATCGTTATTATTTCATTTTTCTAAAATTTTATTCAGCTATTTTAATGGCTTCATCTTTGAAGAAGCTTTGGATCACAGAAGGGTTACAACTGGGACAGGGGAGAATCGCTGGTGTGGGGTGTCAGGGATGGGGGGTGCATGGAAGGAAATTCACCTGAGCATAAATATAAGGTATATAAAAATGTTCACATTCTCATGGGGCATTGTCACAGTGGGTGGAGAATCACTCAATAAATAAGGGTATCTGAATTCCCATCCTGGAGAGCTCTGCCACATTCTCTAAGGGAGCAGCAACAGTCCCCCAAGTGCAGGGGAAGAGGCTGGTGAAGGAGGATGATCCACTGATGCGCCCTTGATATTGATGACCAGCCTCATGAGTCTTTCCTCTTGAAATTGAAACGTAGCCTGTTGTTATGGGGTGCCTAAGGGTTGCCTCCTCAGAGCCTCCTTGTTGCTCACATATGGTCTTTCTCTAAGCCAAACTCAGCATGTGAATGCATTACCTTCTTCCCAGCATGGGACATGACTCCAGGGGATTAGCCTCTCTGGCACTGAGGGATTACTCCTAAGTGCCAACTGGCAATGTGACTTGAAAAAGGCCTTGAATAAAAGGGGGAAAAGGTAAAGACAAATGAGTTTATATGTCTAAGAGACTTCAAAATGAGTCGGGAGTTCATCCCAGCAGTAACGATTACACACATCTCACTAGGATCTCATAGAGTTCCAAAGCGGATATTACTTCAAATACTGGAGCTCCTGAAGTCTCTGGAGACACCTATGTCAGGGTGGATAGCTCAGGAGTTTGGTGCCTTGTGAGTGGGCACTACTTTGGAGTTTGTGCTCCTGAGAGTGTCAGAATTGGACTCAACGGTGTCTTCCCTGCTCATGGCTCATCTATCCCTTCCAATCAAATCTATACATGGTGCTGGAATTTGTAGATGTACGTCCATCAATGTACACACACTTCTATGGCATCCATGTGCCAGCTGACCAGGATGCTCAGTGGAGCAGCAACTCCTACTCTAATGCTCATCGGACTCACCCAGGACAACTGGTAGGGAGAGGATGATGGATAATGGCCCTCCCAGGGATTGGAGAGCCTGCAGCTGCAGGCAGGATAATCTCATCCATCTTCCCCCTGCAATATAAACCCCCTCTCATTAGGTGTTGGAGTGGACATCACCATTCCACATTCCTCAGGATTGGGGGAAGAATTATGGACTAGAGTAGACTTACTGGTATTCTGCTATAGACATATTTTGACTCAATTAATGGAAGAAATTACAATATTGATGTTGAGACAGTGGCCACTGGAGGCTCTGGGTGCAGGGAGAGGCCAAATCATTTGTAATACAGGGGCTTTTTCAGGACTTAGGAATTGTTCTGAGTGACATTGCAATGACAGATATAGGCCATTTTATATCATCATATAACATGCAGAACTGTGTGGGAGAAAAAGTGTCTTCTACAATGTAAACCATGGACCATGCTTAGTGCCAAAACCCCAGGATTTTGTTTATCAGTTGCAGTTAATGTGCCACAATAATGAAGGATGTTTATGTGAAACGGGGTGGGAGGGGTGGGAGGTGGGGCATATGGGAATCCCCATATTTTTTTGTGTAACATTTATGTAATCTAAGTAACTTTAAAGAAATTAAAAATTAATAAAAAAATAATATATATATATATATAAATTTTTAAAGAGCCATCAACAACAGAAGAAAACATAAGATAAATAAGCAAATATTTAGAACTAAACACTAACTAAAATATATCAAAATATATGGATATAACCAAAGCAGTGTTACAGGTAAATTTATAGCTTAAATGCATATATTAAAAATAAATGTTTAAAACAACTATTTAAGATTTTCCATTAAAATTAGTATAAGCAGAGAAATTTAATCAAAGAAGAATAAAGTTTATAATAAAGTCAAGATCAAAGATGAATAAAATAGAAAACATGAAATAAAGCAAAAAGGCCAAATTATATATTTGATATTTAATAAGTTATTTATTTGGTAATAAAATTGACAAACCTCTGGAAAATATGATCCAGAGTAAAATCCAAATGCTAATACCAGGAATATAAGAGTAGATGAATATCACTACAGTTCCCTTAGATATTAACACCATTTTTGAGATGCAGAAATTTGTATTGCCCAAAAAATAGATGCTACAATATTTTCCATCAGTTATTCTGTTCTGTAATATGACTTTGCCACCCCCCCATCAAGTGTTGTAGCTATTTCTCTACTCCTTCAATGATGACTAGACTCTGTGACTAATTTTACCAATATAAGATTGTGGATATGTCACTGTGACAGTTCTGGACATAGCCCTTATTTGACCTGATAGCTTCTATTTTCTAACACTAGAAGCCCTGCACCTTACGTAAGAAGTCTATCTTGCTGGAGAAATCTTGTGAAGACATTTTACATCTACATGGAAAGAGAGAGGGACCCAGAGGATCCCTTCCAGATATCACTTCTGAGACTTGATTAATGGGAATGAGGCTGTTTTGGATCCTTCAGACAAGCCCAGTAATCAGTTGAAAACACAAATTGACTGCAGTGCATACCACATGAAGCAGAAGAAATACCTAGCGAAGCCCTGTCTGAATTTCTGCCTCAGAAAGTCTTGAGACAAAATAAAATGATTGTTGTAAAGTTACAAAAATTTGGAGTCATATATCATTGTGATCGTTTGGCTCATGTGCCAACCTGGCCAGGTAACGCTGCACAGTTGTTTGGCAAAACAAGCAAAAGTCTGATTATTACTGTGAAGGCATTTAGTGGACTTAAATCATTAGTTAGTTAATTGCATCTATGGCTGATTACAACTACAATCAACTGAGGACATTGCCTTTAGCAATGAGAGATGTCTCATCTAATCTGTTTAAGGCCTTAAAGGAGATGTGATGATTTCAGCAAGTCAGAAGAGAAAATTCCCATCTCTCTTTTGGCCAGCCATTTTTCCTGGAGAATTCATTGAAAACTTT
>JAQZBX010096772.1:0-11763 GCA_029593785.1 Cabassous unicinctus
TTGGCCAGGCCCCTGTCTTAGGTTGACCCAGAGGCTTTGCCGCAGAAGGAGAGAGGGGGGGGGTCCAGTTGCCCGTTATTGACTAACCAGTCCAGCGCCCGATGAGGCATATTTCTCAAGGAGCTCAAAAAATGGCCTTTGTAAGAGTATAAACAGGGTGAAAAGAGGCTCCAAGTCCTGAAGTGCTCAGTTCTCCTCCACAAGTTGGGTATCCTTGATCCCTTCTTGACCAGCCACGGACCTTGTCACGTTTTTGGTCTTGACGAGAGCTAAGCACCTCCATTGATGGCCGCCACACCTACCCACCTCACATGCCTGGGAGGAGCCCCTGGACACAGAGCCCAGCAAATGGATGTCCTCAGTGGTTCTCAGAAGACATAGGATCCCTGTGAATAGCCTCCTTCCCAGGAGCAGAGACAAATGCTGGACAAGGAATGGGGGGCCCAGAATAGTGGGCTTGGGTTGCCTTTCTCTTGTTTTTTCAGAATCCTCTCTATCTCTGATATTTGTCATTTTGAATAGTAGGTAGCTTGGGGTAGATTATTCAGATTTATTCTTTTTGTGATGTGTTGTCCTTCTAAGAAATTGATATTTCCAAGTTCCTTAAAATTTTAAGTATAATGTGGCCTATGACCCAGCATTTCTATTGCTTTACATATACCCAAGAGAACTGATACATTATATCAGCCAGAAGTTGTACAGAAATGTTCAGAGAAGAATTATTTGTAATAGCCCAAAATTGTAAACAACCCAAATATCAATGAACTAGTGAATTAATAAAAATTGGGAGCATATATATGAGATGGAATATTATTTACCAATTACAAATTGAGTATATATATATATATATATATGTATATACACATGCAAGTACATGAAAGAACCTTCAAAATACGCTAAGTGAAAGACGGCTTTTAGTAGATATCGCACATGTATTATTCTATTTATTTGAAATTTCCAGAATACTGACAGAAAGCACATTAGTGTTTGCCAGGGGATGGGGGAGGGGGAACGGAGAAAGACTACTACTGGGTGTAGAGTTTCTTCTGTGGTGTTGTATACACTATAAATTTGTACTAGGGTAATAGTTGCACAACTCTGCTAACATATTAAAGTTAACTGAGCTGCCAAGTTAAAATAATGATTATGGTATGCAAAATATATCTTAAGAAAGTAGTAAATATTATGTTTAAAAATCACATTCACCTATTTACATGCATTTTTTTTTTCAAATTCAGTTAATCATGAGTGAAAGGATTTCCTGAGAAAGACATTAAGATAATTTGTGAACTCAGTAAAAAAAAATAGAAAGAAATGATTTACAGGAGGATGAACAAGGAAGATAAAGTATGAGCAAAGAGAACTACTTTGGCAGGACAAATGTCACCAGGTTTCCTCTGCACCTGCTTCTGGCTGGGCCTGTGTACATATTGGCTACAATCCTGAAAGGAGAGGTTTTTGTCTGGGATCTAACTGCTTTTTCTTCACTGTGCTTCTCTCACACAGTGATACATGGCTGTATTTCAACAGTCCCAGAGCTCAGTTGCAGGGAGAGATGGTTCATGGATATGTCTCTTGAGATGTAGACTTGGCTCTTGACAGATGGATCATAGAATGTATTTCCATTATGACAAACTTCTGACAATCAATGAAGCCCCGTGTCTTGGGGTTGGTGGACGCAGTGCCAGCAGGACACACTGGTGATGGAGGAACCGGACACTGTGCAGGTGAGGGCCAAGGTCTGAGAGTGCTTCATCACACTTGGACCAAATTCCAGAAGCTGAACCTGGGACAAGACTCTTAGCCAGAAAAAAAATATCAAAAATCATGACAAACATCATACACCTCATTTAGTCACACCACAAGGAAACCTCTGAGACACTCACAGGGAGATGTGACCATCAGGCAGAAAAACCACCACAGGAATCTCACGAACTTCTGAACAAGGTCTAGCAGTCCTGGATAGTACAGCACACAGTGTGGAAGAGCTGCCCTAAGTTTTGAGATTAGCCTTAAAAGTGAAGATGGGATTTGCATGTGGGAGGCCTGTGCATAAAGCAGGGAAGTTTCTGTGGGCCTTCAGTCTCTATTTAAAAAGCTGTGAGGAGAATATCTGACCCTCCTCAGGGATGGACTTCTGTTTACTGAGAGCCTAGAGGTCTGCATCTCCAAGTCAGAAAAGCATTGTTTATTCAATATTAACTTTGACCTCATGACATTTCCCCCTCACCTACATTGATAGGGAAACACCTGACTTCCTCTTCTCTCTCTTGTCTCAGGAAAATATTATATGGCTTGCTCACTCTTATGTCATCCTAACATCCCAATCAGCACCACCTCACAGAGGGATGTGACAGCACATGTTGTACAAAGCATGATGCCTAGGAGCAAGAGATCTGGTTCACATCCATGCTTAGCCCTGGAGTTCTTCATGACCTTGGGAAGATCTCTGGACCATTTGCTAGTGGCTCCTCAGCACTAGAATGGCCATGTGAACACCTACTTCCCTAGACATTAAGGAAATTAAGTGGGCAGTGGAACTACTAGGAGGATTGAACAGTGCTTCCTAGAGCACAGATGTGAACACCTTCTCCACACTTCCCTGGACTCTGGTATGCAGGAGAGTTCATGAGTATCTTCAAGTTAACAGCTCTTTTTACACAACTATGGTTGCCCTTGCTCTTGAATCATGCATCTGGTGTTATAGCTTTTTTATAATTCCAAGAACAAGCAGGGTCCTGCACAGATTTTAGAAGTTTTCATGGAAAAGTGGCATTGGTACTTTTACTGGGGAAAAAAACCTGTGCCACCCCACCTCTGACCTACATGACAGAATTGAGGGGAAGCCTGGCCCCTGAGAAGAGGGTTGGGAAAAATGTCAGCAACCAGGGGAGGATAGTGAAATTTGGACACAATTGTTACCAATCCACTAACACTTCCCAATCATGGGTTCCCAGAGAGATGCCTTCATGAGCATCCTCATTTCATCCTGAGCATAGACCAGGAGCTACATGTCTGCATTCTCAGCTCCTAATGCAAATATCTTCTTTTAGCTCTGATGAAATCACCACTGCCAAGACATCAGTTTCCAGGTTCAGGGCAATGGGTAGGGGGGGTCATGAGAGTGTGTGAAGATCCTTTTTGGTTGATATTTCAATGACATTCTTCATCACACAACTTGAGGCATAATATTTTCTTAAAAAACATCAGATGAATAAATGCCTGAATAAAGAATAGATCAAACTTCCTCAAATGCATGTGGACATAGTGAATTTGAACATAAATTCAAGACATAGGGACCAAATCTGAATGTCTGATGAGTGCAGGTAGAAAGAAGCCAACCCCATGGCAGGTGGAGGAAGGAAAATATGCTGCTTCTGCATATTGAGATATTGCTGGGTGTCTTCACACACTGGGCACTGGAGTTACAGTGTCCTGCAAGCCTTTATGGATTTACCTGTGTGGTTGTGATGGAAGATATGTGAATAATAACAAAACGGAATCATACTGTTGAAGGGATTATTCCTTTATATGGTGTTAAAATGAAAAGTGTATCATGTCTTCTTCTGCTTAGGAAAGAGTTTCTACTCTCTGCTAGGGTCCTCAACCTCCTTGCTGGATGAAACCCCTGCTCTCCCAGGGTGAGGTTTTGTCAGGGTTCTCACTCACTCCCTTCACCATCTGTCACCCACAATAGAACAGGGCATTGTTTGGATTCTCAGGCTGATCATCTGCAGGTATAGAATGCTTTTTCTGTTGTATATGGAGATGATGATTTATCTTTCACAGGGTTAAAAGGTGCATCTTACTTGTATTGTAAATAATAACTCTCACCCATTTTATCCATTCCCTGGAATGTTTAGATGTGAAGTGTGAATCCACAGATTGCACAAAAGTGAAACAGAGCCCTGCCTGCCCATCCCTGGCCATCTCACCTATCAGTCAGACTCCACAAGGTGAACCATGCACAGGATATTTGAGGACACAATAGCAGTGACCTCAGGATGTGAGTTACACATACATTCTCATGCACACTGAGAAACACAGAGACAAACATAATTTCATGCACAGTCACACTAATTCCCTTTCATGCACACACAATCATGACACACTTTCACATAAACACTCATACACAACAAAAATCAAAAATCACACACATTAATAAACACTAACACTCTGAAACACAATTAGCTTGAATTCTTATGCATATTTACATATGTGCATTTTTACACACTGTAGCTGTTGGGCAATTTGATATAATTATGAATTCCAAAAATATAATTGGATCATGCTTGTAAACTGATCTTTTAATCTGGGCATGAGTAAGTTATGATTAGGGTGTTGACTGGGCCATGTCAGTAGGGCATTGAACCCCACCCCTTGGTGGGTGGGGGAAGAAAATATAAAAGGCATCACAAAGAACAGAGTTGCAGCAGTTCTAAAGTTGGAGTTTTGATGTTGGAGAGAAGGTCCCAGTAGAAGAGAAGTGAGCCATTCACCTGATAGTCTACAGCTGACCTTGTGGAGAAAACAGGAGCTAAGCCCAGAGAGAAATGCAGCCCCAGGAAGAGAGGAACCCAAGAAGACTGAACCCTGGCAAGCATCAACAGCTGTCTTGTTCTAACACGTGGCAATGGACTTTGGTGGGAGAAGAAACTTATGCTTTATGGCCTGGTAACTGTGGATTTCTACCCCAAATAAATACCCTTTATAAAGACCAACCCATTTCTGGTATTTCACGTTAGCACCCTTTTGGCTGACTAATAACACACTTTGTCATGCACATACTGTCACATACAAACATGCAATAATACATTTTATACACACCTATACTCACACATATTGACATTCACATACAGAGATATAGTCATACACTCATACACAAATTTGCACTCAACATACAATCACATATGCAATCACACTGTCACATCCACACTCAAATTCTCATCTGCACTCAGAACATAGCTTCATACCTAATCTCACACTTCCATAAGTATAATCTCATTCTTTCATGTGCTCACACACAAATCATGAACATACTAATATTCAAATGGCCAAACATTTGATTAACAGTCTTATTGTAGATTTGATGAGGCAATAATAAGATAGAAGGTAAGCCCTTCCACTTCAACAATAGTTATATCAATCTAAGTAAAGCAGCAGCTTTGGAATACTTTCAAGTGCAATAAGTAAGATTTTCCAAAATTTGAAAAATTATCAGGGATTTTTTAAATGCCATGCCTCTTGAATAGGCAATATTAAATTAGCCTATTCTGATTTCATGTGGAAGAAGCTTGAATATCAGAAATTCTTGTCCTGTTTTACTGCCATCATGAAAATGAGAGACACGGTGCTTTGACCATGTTTGCAGAAGTGCTGAGAAGGATACCAAGAAACGCGGCCCTAGGGCACATATTTTAGAATTCCCACCATTGGCATTTTGTTGGATAAATATTATCTGACCTATGCACTCCTCCTAACTTTATTTTTATGATTAAGCAAAATAAATCACCAATAGAATCCACAAGGGTTAGTGCTCTGTGCCCAGCTTCCAATAAATTAAAAAATTAACAACTAATGCGTTACATTCACATCTTCTTGAAAATATAAATAGAAGAATTTAAGCTTAGATTGAATGTTGAATAAAAGACAATAAATTATCTGCATGATGATTTGGAAGACAGAATCCAACATTCTCCACAAAGGGAAAAAGAAATTGAAAACATAGAGAAAACACTTAGAAATGAGAACAACAGTATGAAATGGCTTTCAGGAGAACAAATGAAAGTTACAGAATAAGAGTAAGAGGGATGATCAGAAACAAAATTTAGAGTTATAAGTCATGACAACTCCAGAAGATTGAGGAAACACACAAGTCAAAACAATCAAAAGTCAAACATCCCAAGAAAGAAAACATTGAAAACCCCACAAATATACATTAGAGTAAAATTACTGAAGCCCACATTTATGTGAAATTTGAGTTTTCTGGATGAATTCTGAAGACCCAAAAGTTAGAAGAGGACAAATAAATTATAGACAAATAAACTTGCTACCAAGTCCATAGTTTCACATTTGTAAAATGGAGGAATTATTGATACTTCATATGATTAGTGTGCATTGGTGAAAATGAAATAATATAATGGGGATAAGTACTTAGCCCAGCATATCACATAATAAGGAATAAATTTTCCTTAATGCTTTCATTGAGACTCAACTACTCCAGAACACTCATATCTGCTCTGGGTACTGTCTTCTCTGAAGGCAACCAGCCCAGAACTTGCCCTGCTTAATATGTTCATCTAAGACTGACCAAAAAAATAATAATGATAATATTATTGAACAAAAATACTTACAAATTAGGGATGCTGATAGATCTAAACACTGAATATTGAATATAGTGTTATGTAGAGAATATTCAGTATTTACTTATTTTGCACCTCAAGATTTTACATTACTATGACAAACTGAAAGAACCACGTTTATTTGTGTTATTCATTCCATTTAGTTATGACACCTGCACTTTTTCTCTACAATTGAAAATTCCTCTAACAGTTCCCTCAAGACCTGTTCTCAGCGCCATCTCCCGCAATTGTATTAAGGGCTGGTTCATGGAACAACACTTTCTCTCAAAAACCCCATGTGGGAGCAGCCATGGGGTGTGCAGGCAGAGGTGCGGGAGTGACCTCAGGGTGCAGGTGGCATGGCCTCGAGGCCTGGGCGGGGTGTGGATGCGGCCTGAGGGTGCATGTGTCCTGGGTACTGCAGATGCTCAGCCACTGCCTGCTGACGGCAAAGTCGAACCGGCCCGGGAACACCAGTGGGGGCAGTGGCTACGTGGCAGCGCAAGACGTGGAGCGCGAGGCGCCGAGGCGCAGCCGCGACTTCCAGGCGCAGCTGGCCAGGAGTGGCGCGCTCTGTGGCGCCTCTTCAAGATTCTCCTACTGGACACGGGGTAGAGCGGCAAGTCCACCTTCCTCAAGCAGGTGCGCATCATCCACCGCAGCGAGTTTGACCAGAAGGCGCTGCTCAAGTTCCCAGGCACCATCTTCGACAACTTCCTCAAGCCATCAGATGCTGCTGCATCATGGACCTCTGGTTTTCTCCGCAGTGCCTAGCTCAGTTCTTTGTGCAGAGCAAGCCTTGAACCGGGCTCCACAGTTCTTGTTGATTCAGAGACATGCTTGGTATTCTCTGGTAATATTCTGAGTATGAAAAGCATGGGATGTTCTTCATGGCCTTTGAGAAAAAGCAGGGCTGCCAGCTTCCAGCTCTAGGTACCTGCTCTGAGTGCTCTCTGGAGGGATTCTGGCATCAGGGAAGGGTTCAGCCAGAGGAATGAGTTTCTGCTGGGTTAATCCATTAATTACTTCCTGGATAACTTGGACCAGATTGGCCAGCTGAATTATTTCCCAGTAATCAAGACATCCTGCTGGCCAGGAAAGCCACCAAGGGAATTGTGGAACACAAATTCATGGTAAAAAATATTCCCTTTAAGAAAGTGGACATGGGTGGCCAAAAGTCTCAGCATCAGAAGTGGTTCCAGTATTTTGATAGAATCACTTCAATCCTGTTCATGGTATCCTCTAGTGAATAGGACCAAGTCCTCAAGGAGGACAGGTGCACCAACCAGCCTGTGGAATCCATGAAACTTTGAGACCATCATAAACAGCAAGCTCTTCAATGTTTCCATAATCCTGTTCCTCAACAAGATGGACATCCTGGTAGAGAAGGTGAAGATGGTCAGCATCAAGAAACTCTTCCCAGATTTCAAGGGTGATCCCCACAGGCTGGAGAATGTACAGTGCTACTTAGTCCAGTGTTTTGAAAAAGATTAAATCACAGTAAGCCATTCTTCAACCTCTTTATGACTGTTGTATACATGGAGAATATCTGCTTCATGTTTCATGCTGTGAAGGACACATTCCTGCAAGAAAATCTGAAAGATATTATGTTGCAGTGAAAGAGAAAGCCTCCTTATTTTTGTCATCCTAGGCAGCCTCAGTGGCTATTGGTCAGATATCCTGTGTGCCCTTCAGTGTGTCACTGGCAACTGTGCCAGTGGCTGCCTGGCTCTGGGGTGATGGAAAGCCAGCCAGCCAGAAAAGCTCTAGGCAGAAGGAAACAGAAACTAGAGAAACTGGTGTAAGCTACTGAATCCTGGGGTCTAGCAAAGCTACTGAAAGCCAAGAGGTCAATTTGTTATTAATTTGTAATACCTAATAACACAACTTTCCTTCTGTTTACATTACCTTTATTCCTTTTCTGACACAATTTAAATTAAGGCTTGTGCATATTCATGCAGACACTCTCTCTTTAGTAACAAGAGCATGAAAACCAAGCAGCCTTGCAGATGGCATCTCTAACTTGCAGGTCTTCAGTGAGACAAACTGACCTGAAAGTGTTGCCTAACAGCAGTTTGTAGGAGATTAAATGCATGCTGATGCTGCTAAGCTTGGGGGGCATCAGCCTAGCCTCAGCCCTCAGAATTAGGGTCTGAATGCCACCTCCCAAAGCAAATGTATTGTCTTTTAAAACCCGTGCCAATTTCTTGAGAGACAGAAGTCTCAGTATATTAGATTGAGCCAAGTCACCATGCTCAAGGACTCCCCTCTAGTCTAGAGAATGTGATGGAAAGTTTTGCTGATGGGGACTTGCTTTAATGCTGGTGCCCCAAGTGCAATCTTTCTTGCCTTGTAGAATTGCTCAGAAGGACAACATGTGATGAAAATGGGTGAAAAGGGCACACAGCCAGTGACTGTTCCTCTCTGTGTGCACACAGTGGCATTTTTAACTGCTTTCCCAACCCCTCCCTCCCTTCCAACTTGCCCCCCTCCCTCCATGTTAAAGACATTTAAGGCAAATAACCTTGCAGATAACTTTTCTGTCCTGATGGCCAGTCATCTTCTGATACCTACTGTTGGCACATTTAGGGTTTCCTTCTTTTGGAAATGGTAGAGAGCTTCATATTCCTCTTCTTTAGCTTCTGAATGTCTTCAAGATTACTAGCAAAGCTCTTGCTAATGTCACAGCTGCTTGGTGCGTTCCCAACAGCTGACCTTTTAGGAAGTCCACAAACTTTGGAGGAGTTGGAAATTCTCTGAGTCACAAATATGCCACCCTTGGACAGCTGGTTCCTGTTTCAGATCCTTTAAATCTGATTCTTCCTGTGGTCTCTTGCTTCTATTAATGTATATGCATTACAGGTAAGCACTAAGCCATACAGCTCTCATCTGGGTGAAATGGCTGTGACTGTTGTTGTGAAGTGGTAAATCTTAAGCTCAGTTAAATTCTCTGGTTACCTGCCAGGTGTCATTTACTTTGTTGAAAAATATATTGCATTCCAAACTGGTACCTTTTGTGTATTACTTTATTAAAGTCTGTATGGTTTGGGACTTATTGTAGCACTTAAAAAATAGTGAGATCTCTCTGTAAGTGCCACCAGAAAGTTACTGCTGTTTACTAACATGCCCTGGGCCCCCATCCTGAGGCCTTTCTGCCCCTGCCACTGTGTCCTTTTCAACTCCACCTTGGCTCACTTTTTAAAAATATTTTTTAAAGATCCTCAGATTACATAAATATTACACAAAAATTATTGGGATTCCCATTAGCCCTACCTCCCAGACCTCCCACAACCTCCCACTTAAACATCCTTCATTAGTGTGGCACATCACCTGAAATGGATATACATATCCTGGGGCTTTGCCATTAAGCATGGACCATAGTTCACATTGTAGACCACACTCTCTCCCACAGAGTTCTGCATGTTATATGTTGATATAAAATGGCCTGTATTTGTCATTGCAATGTCACTCAGGATAATTCCCATGTCCCAAAAAATCCCCTGTATTATAATTGCTTTTCCCTCTCCCTGGATGCCCTCAAAGCATCCAGTGGCCACTGGCTCCATATTAATGCTGTAATTTATTCCATTGCTTGAATCACATATGTCTATAACAGAAAACAGAATACCAGTAAATCCACTCTAGTTCCTAGCGCTTCACCCCATCCTGAGGAGTCTGGGATGGTGATGTCCACTCCACCTCCAAGAGAGAGGGGGCTTATATCCCATGGATAAGATGGATGGGATTATCCTGCCTGCAGCTGCTGACTCTCTCCATTCCCTGGGATGGCCATTGTCCATCATCATCTCCCCACCAGGTATCCTGGGTGAGTACATTAAGCTGTAGAGTAGGAGTTGCTGCTCCACAGAGATTCTGGGCCCAGCTGGCACATGGACAACCCAAAGACTCCAGTCTCTGGATGTACACCTACAAACTCCAGCACCACATATAAGTTTGAATAGAAGGGACAGATGAACCATGGGCAGGGAAGACATATTTGAGCCCAACACTGTCACTCTCAGGAGCACAGATTCCAAAGTAGGGTCCACTGATAAAGTGCAAAACTCCAGAGCTATCCACCCTGACATAGGACCTGGGTGTCTCCAGAGCCTTCAGTACCCCCTCTATTTGGGGTGATATCCACATTGGAAGCCTACGAGGTCCTACTGAGATGTGCATAAATGTTACCTCTGGGATGACTTCCTTACTCACTTCGAAGACTCTTAGCCATATGAACTTATTTGTCTTTACATTTCTCCCTTTTATTTAAGGTCTTTTTCCTGTCGTATTGCCAGTTGGCACTTGGAGTAATCCCTCATTGCCAGGGAGGCTCATTCCCAGTAATCATGTCCCCTGCTGGGAGGAAGGTAATGCATTCATATGCCGAGTTTGGCTTAGAGAGAGGTCACATTTGAGCAACAAGGAAGAACTGAGAAGGCAACCCTTAGGCACCCCATAACAATAGGCTAAGTCTCAATTTCAAGAGCAAAGACTTGTAAGACTAGTAATCAATGACAAGGGTCCATCAGTGGATCATCCTCCTTTGCCAGACATTGCCCCTGCACTTGGGGGACTGTTGCTGCCCATTGGAGATTGTGGCAGAACTCTCCAGGATGGGAATTCAGTATTCTCTCATTTATTGAGTGATTCTCCACCCACTGTGACCTTGCCTTGTAAACATTTGAACAATTTTATATACCTTGTATGTATGTTCAGGTGAACTTCCTCCCATGCAACCCCCATCCCTGACACCCCCCACCAATGATCCTTTCCCACCCTCTTTCCTCATCCCATATTAAAACCTTTTTGTATGTGGATGGTAGCATTGTTATAACTGATATACAGATAGTGAAACATAGCTACTAAACATTGTCAATGGTTTACAGTATGGTTTACATTTTAGACAGTGCACTTTTATAAATTTTGGTGATATTTACAATGTCCTGTGTACATCACTGTAAGGTCATGAAAAACATTTTCATTAACCACTAAATAACCCCTGTTTCATCTATTCTGTTCCTCCCTCCCCATCCACCTGGGGGCCATGATGACCCCCTGGCTTGACTCACTGGATGACAAGATTCATAGTTACATGCAACAAGGGGTCTTGACACGCTGGTTTGTCCTCCCCTATTAGGAACTGCCCTTGCTTTTAAGAGATGCCCACCTATATATTTCTGAGTGAATTGGTCCTCCCAAAGATGGGAGTCCATCTCCTTCCCACTCATTGTGTGTGTCTCCACCCACTGATATAACACATTATGACAGGGTTAGCACTCACACACTCCCTAGAAGCCTGCTCCAGATGAACCCAGTCCCAAAATTTCCCCCAACAAACACACTAAACCAGTGACCCTTCCATGTCATATTGCCATAAGAGCATTCCCACCTTTGTTCTTTCAACCTCATACCCACAAATCCC
>JAQZBX010096773.1:0-11764 GCA_029593785.1 Cabassous unicinctus
CCTAGCAATTCTAGCACTAAAAGCACAACTAATATGCTATACAACACCAGCTGTACACAGCTTAGTGGCACTCAAGCCCTGTTATTTCCTATATGCTCTTCCTTACAAATGATATGACAATGCTCAACCTCTGACCTCCAGGAGAGTAAGGCATCCATGTTAGTCTCACCTCATGGGCACAGAGGTTCTATTAGGGTCTTGATGGGAGTACAGAAGACACTTGAGAAGTTTTTCCTCAGAAGACTTGGGGCTGGGCAGCCCAGGAGATGAGAGAGAACATTGGAGTAGATGATGGAAGATGTGTGGTGACTGGGCAAAAAGCCATAGAAGGAAGAGGACAAAGATTGGTCAGGAGGAAACCTAAGTGAAGGAAGTAGGAAGCAACTTGGGGCAACTACTTGGAGAGGGGTCCCACAAGCACTGCTGTAGGTGGGGCAGGGTTGTGGCACTGTGTGGGACCTAAGGTGAGAGAACTATGAGGGAGGCAACTCCCTGCCCTTCTCCTGTTTCTCTGTCTGCCTTTTTATGGTGGTATTCTGTTTCCAGGAGGTTTGGCAGAATCATGTCATTCCCTGCCCCTTTCATTCCTCCTGGTTTGTTTGGGGGATCTCTCTGGTTTAGGTGATTTAATTGAAGTTGTGGGACCATTTAAAATGATGCAGTGTATGAAAAATAAGAAATGAGCTATCAAGCCACGAATGCTTATTGTTAAGTGAAAAGAGCCAGTCTGTAAATGCTGTGTACTGTATGATTTCAACTACTTGGCACTGAGGAAAAGGCAAAAGGACAGAGACAGTAAAAAGATCAGTGGTTGTCAATTGTTGGGAGGTGGAGGGATGAAGGTGTGGAGCACAGGGGTTTCAGGACACTGGACTCATCCTGCCTTATCCTGTAATTGTGGACAAATTATGTTGCATTTGCCAAAATCCATAGAAGTATAAAATCCAAAGAGAACACTAATGTAAGCTGTGGACTTTGCTTACTAATAAAGTATCAACATTGGTTCATCAATTGTGACAGACATACCACTCTAATGCAATATGGTAATAATAGGAGAAACTATAATTGCATATGTGGGGAGTGCAATATGGGAATTCCTTGTGCATTCTGTGCAATTTTTCTGAAAACTTGTTCTAAATATAAGGTATATAAATCTGATTAATATTAGGATATATAAAATATTATGATGTACATCTATCACTATATATTAATTGCTGAATTAGAGGGATTCATTTCTTTGAATCTGAAACTGGGAGATATCCCATGTTCCTGGAATCCTCTCTGTGTCACAAGGTCATAAATAAGTGTCCATGAACACTGCAAATGTTCAGCCATGGAGATTTAATTATTTTCTATATGAAAAGGGAGAATGTGGATGAGGGAATAAGGACTGGGGATTTGCTGGCCTTTGAATTCCTTGGATTCTGCAGCTTAAATTGGGTAGTGCAGGGATGGTTGGGAGTGGAGGCCACAGCAGGTCACCTTGCCCTCTCACTTGCACTTTCCTGTTGTGTCCTCTTTACAGTCTCTACAAGAAACATGCCAGGAGCTCAGAGAGTCACCAGGATGTGTATGAAGTCACAAGGTCTCTCAATTTTAGGAAAAGAGGCATGTTGCTTGGAATGACAGTTAATGTAGATTTTTGCTCTAAATGGCTTGAATACACTATTAACAGATTTCAAGAATAATTCAGCAATGTATGATGCTAGATCCCAGCCATGCACTGAGGAGGAGAGAACACAGGGCTCCTTATAAACTGCAACGCTGTAGTGACTGGCAATGAAGCTGCTGCCCCAGCCCATGATACATGCTCACCTCCCTCTATGCCTGATGTTGGAAGATCTGCCAGGAGTCACAGGCCAGGTCAGTTCCCCTATGACTTTTGATGTTTCCAAGAGCTGGGACTCAGTGCCATCATCCCAGTTGGCTAGCAACTCACATGATGATGATACAGCAGAGCTGCTTCTGCAAATCAGGTTGTTCTCATCCTGGGTGCCATTGTAGACCCTGTGCACACAGCCTTCCTGGTCACCCTGCTTGGGTTAGGACCAGGGAAGATGCTTGTTCTTCAGAATTGAGTCAGAGGTGGTTGCTCCCTGGGCACAGTGTCTAAGGTCCATCTGCAGTGGTTTCAGGATTTCATAGAGGCCTTCAGTTTGTTCAACACTTTAAAAATGAATCTGTATATTTAGTGTTGATCATTGACTTTTTCCTCTTGGCATTGTTAAAGAAAATATTTTTTAGAAAGTAGTTTAGCCAAAATGAAACTTGGATAATTGAATCTAAAGATGAAATAAGCCCTTAAAAATTAACTCATAAAATTAAACTCATAAAAGTTGTTAAATATCGTTCAGAATTTCTGAGTTTTGGTGGGTGAGTTGTAATTATTTCCAATGTTAATAGGAAAATCACTTCAAGAAAAAAGGAAGGAGGATCTGGGATTTTTCTGCCCATGATTCCTGTGCCCCATTGTTTCTGAAGCAGCTTGGAGCTTTGTCAGTCCTGAATGGGAGATGGTCAGGACAAGGGCTAGTTAGGGTTGGTGGCCATGTGTGAGCAGAGATTCTGAGGTCCATCTAATTCTCACTTTTTCCAGATTCCCAGCTGATTCACTAAGATTCTTCCCCAACCCCAGGAATGCTGAGATCAGCACTGATTTCCTCAGAGGTAGGTGCTGCTTACTCTTCAACATTTTCTGACCCTCAGAAAAGAGGACTTTCCTTTACTGTGGGAAACAGGATACGGACAGACTTGAGATTTTTCCATGTCTCTCTGGATAATGCACTTTCTTTGTTGTCCTGGTGTTGAGTGTGGCGATCACATTAGGACTTGACTGTATCTACAATGACCTGATGTCTCTAAGCACCCAGATAACAGTAAATTTGGGCCTTTCTTCTTGGCTGGGTCCATGAACCTAAATTGTGATGTCTGGGTATTGCACAGGTCTGCCCTGGAATTAAACACAGAGCTTTGTCTGAACTCCACCAATCCTTGCTCCTTGAAACAATATGTGAGTCTAATAAACTACATTTATCAAAGCTGTCAAACTGATTGCTGATGACCCAGCATACACTGCAAGGTCACCCTTAGACTTCATGGAAAGGCAGGAGGGCAAAATGTGGGAAATTCCTACATCTGCTGTGGTGTCATGTTTCTGGGTGACCCATTTGAGCAATCACTGCTTCCGTCTGAAACTCAGGCTTCAGGCTTTCTGCCCTGTCTGAGCCTATTTACACATAGCACTGTTCAAGCTGAGGGGCATAAATGGAATTCACCTGCTCTTGTCAATACACTCATTCTTGACAATGGAAAAAGCTCAGAGTTTCCACTTTCAGGTATAATTACCAGAAGAGAATATTTAGTAGCACCTCTAAGAATTTTCCTGCTAATGCCACATCATAGCCTGGCCTAAAGCGCTCAAAAGATTGCAGTCAGTGATTTCATAACCAGGTTGCAGGGCATCTTCCATCATGTAGATTTCTTAGGTGTCAAAATTTCAATTCTGGAGACCTGTTCACATCTGAGGTTTCACAGTTATTTTTCTTCTGGTCAGCTTAGGGTAGGATTGTCCATTTACTGTAAGATGACAAAGTCCTAATGAAAACAGTGACAGTATGACTCATAGAAACCATACCTTTGTTGTAGAAAATCCTTTAAAAAATGCCTTTGCATAGACTTAATCAACATGTCCACACGTGATGACCTTTTCTGTGATTCACACTGTGACTCCCTTTAAGCTTAATTTTCAACATTATATGACTTGGGAAGGAAGAAACAGACCCTTCCATTCATCAATAAATAACACTGATTGTTGTGCAATAATTACATTTTCCAAAGAAATAATTTATAGATTGCCTGAAAGGGTTAGTGTGCCTGTCAATGTGTGCAACATGCCTGTAGTTGGTGTGGGTCTAACACTTGGTCCCCTTGGCAGGACTCCATGGAAATCTTTCTGCTTGTGAACTTGTGCATATTTCTGAAAAAACTGGCTCTGAAGCCTTGAAGAGGTCTGATGTTTAGGCCCAACTCAGTTTAAATGCTCACTTCTGAACATTTTCTCTATGATTATGTTGCTATATAATGAATGTGTGGACGTAATGTTGAAATACATCTGAAATTGTGTTCATTTCTGAAGTGCTGGAACAGAATAACCTGCAAAGAGGAGTGTGGGAAGTTTACTTTTTTTCAGGAACAGCAGATATTAAAGAACCACGTACAAGGGGCCAATGAGTTTCAACTTTATTCTGGAAGCCATAGGGAGCCATGACTACAGGGCATGATGGGAAAGAGAGGCCTTTATCACCCCTCTCTTGGTGGCTGATGCTGCCAAGGCTCCTTGTGCCTGTCTTTCCCAGGTGAGAGGCATCTTTCCAGGATTGGTACATAGGAGGAAAAGAACCAACAACACAAGGTCTAAGAAGCCCCAGAGATCCCCTTGCTATGCTGCCATCCTGTGTTTCTGCAATTGAGCATCTGCCTGACTCTGTGTTAGCTTCTCCCTCCTCCCAGTACTCAGTGGTCTCTGATCTTGGGTGTGAGTCTAGAGGGACCATTATGCCTTCCTGTTCTGGCTGCTGAGGAAGCTCTGAGCCTGATTTCACAGAGATCTTCCACTTGGTAATACAGGTATCCTTGTTGAATGTAGATTCCATCTGACACCTGCTTGCTGGAATCCCCCATCCACTGTATCTTCCACAGTCCTCCCTAAGCAGACTGCCCTTCCTGAATAACAAGTTCCAATATCCATGTCAGAGTGGGACACTGCTCAGTGATGACCAAGCTCAGTGACGACAAAGCTCAAGTCTGGGATCACGGGACAAGGAAGGAATAAAGGAAAGAGCCTGTGTTGCAAGCCAAGGGAACAGGAAGTTACCCTGTGGAGAGGACAGGATGGTTGGCCATTCACAGGCAGAGTGAGACCTGAAAGACGACTCACACTTTGTTTCATTCCCATCCTTTTTTGAAATAATTTCAAACTTACAGGGCAGCTTCAAAAATTATTAGAAATGCCATACAGAGAACTTAGCCCCAACCCAGATATCCACATCCATCAACTTTTAATAATTTGCCACATTTGCTGTATCATTCGAGCTCTATCTCTCTTTCTAATCTATCTAGCTAATCGATATCATTTATCTAATCTGTCTATTCATTTCTAAACATTTGATGGTAAGTTGCATACATCATACTCCTTGAACTCTTAATACATCCCCGTACATTTCCAAAGAATAAAGATGTCCACTTACAAAACCAACTTATATGCATTTATCCATTTCAAGAAATACAATATTGATATACTTACACACTATATTCCATTCTTTCATGCAACCTAATAATTTCCTGTTGGTCATTTTCTCCTCCATTATTAGATCCAGTTAAGGATCCTGTGCTGCAATTAATTGTTGTTATTACTTTAGTCTCTCTCTGTTTTAATTGTAGAAACATATACTCAACAGAAACTTTCCCATCTTGATCACTCCCAAGCACATAATTCCGTGGGATTACTCACACTCACAATGTCACCACCACCCATTACCAGAACTTTCCTCATGCCCCAAACAGAAAATCTGCATCCATTATGCATTAACTCTCCGTCTCCCACCCCTTTGCCCCTGGTAACCTGTTTACTTTCTGTCTCTATGGATTTGCATATTCTCACTATATTCTGTATAACTGGAATCATACAATAACTTTCCCTTTGTGTCTGACTAATTGCTTCAATATGGTGTTTTCATGGTTCATTTATGTAGAATGTATCAAAACTTCACTCCTTTTAATGGGTAAACAATGTTCCATTAAAGGCATACACTACATTTTGTTCATCCATTCATCTGTTTATGAACACTTGGGTTGCTTCTAACTTTTGTCTGGTGTGAATAATGCTGTTATGTTGATCAGTGTATAAATATCTAACTGAGTACTTCCATTTAATTATTTGGTTATATACCTAGAAATGGATTTTCATGGTCCTATGTTAATTCTATATTTAAATTTTGAGGAACCAATACACTTTTCCACAGAGTCTGTGCCATTTTACATTTTCACCAACAATGTACTAAGATTATTTTCCACATCCTTGCCAACACTTATTTTACACTTTTTAAATAATAGCCATCCTATTGGGTTTGAAGTGGTATTGTATTGTTGTTTTGATTTGCATTTCTCTAATGGATAATTGTATTGAGCATCTTACCACATGTTTACTGACCATTTGCATATCTTCTTTGGAGAAATGTCTATTCAAATCCTTGGTGCATTTTTACTGGGTTCTCTGTCTTTTTTGTTGAGTTCTGGATATTCTTTATGTTTTCTGGATATTAATCATATATAAGATATGTTGTCTCCCATTCTATAGGTTGTCTTTTTACTATCTTGATAATATCCATTTATACATAGCACTTTCAATTATGAAATGCTAATTTACTTTTTTTTTTTTGCTCCAAATGCTATTTTTATGGTAGAAATTTTTTGTGTGTTTCACATGGTAATGATAATTCTGAGTTGTAAAAGGACTCCTTAAAAATCAAGTTACAAAATAGTAAGTACCATAAAGGCAGAAGTGATTTTATTTTATTTTTATTTTTATTTTTTTTTTACTGAATACCATCTTTAATTCAGAATTAACGGAAATTATCTAATGATTTCATCTCCTAGTAAGTAAAAATTCAAAAAACCTATAAGAAACAAATATTACTTTCAAACAGAAACACTTAGCTTTCATTTATAATATAAATTATATTTTACTCTATAAATATGGTGATTTAATTTCTTTGAGATGTGCATTTTCCTTGTTTCCTTTAATCTTTTGCAAAGGTTTTTTAAAAAATAACTTCCCATTATTTAAGTAAAATACAATGAATGAATAGATCTAGATCCTTCAGAAGATATTAAAATTAGGCAGATTTTTATTTTTTAAAATCCATGAAGAAAAATAGTATCATTACTATTAAGTGTAACACATTGGGGTTGATTAAAGAAAAGTAAATTTTTTATATCATATATATTTTAAAAGATGCTTAGATTACATAGATGTTACACAAAAATTACAGGGATTCCTGTGATCTCCCCTTCCCATACTTCCCATAAAATCTCACATAAACCTCTTTCATTAGTGTGGCACATCACCTGCAATGGATATACATATCCAGGGGTTTTGCCACTAAGCATGGACCACAGTTCACATCATAGGCCACACTCTCTCCCACACAGTCCTGCATGGTATATACTGTTCTAAAATGGCCTATATCTGTCACCACAATGTCACTCAGGACAAACCCCAAGTCCTGTAAAAGCCCCTGTATTACAACTGCAATTCCCCTTCCCACTCTGAAAGCATCTAGTGGTCACTGGCTTCACCTCACTGTTATAATTTCTTCCATTGCTTGAATCCGAATATGTCTACAGCAGAATACCATTGAGTCCACTGTAGTCCATAGCACTTCCCCCAATCCTTAGGGGACTGGAATGGTGATGTCCACTCCATCTCCCAGTGAGAGTGGGCTTATATCCCAAGGATACGGTGGATGGGATTATCCTGCCTTCAGCTGCGGGCTCTCTTTTTTCCCTGGAATTGCCGTTGTCCATCATCATCATCTCCTCACCAGGTGACTTGGGTGAGACCATTGAGCTGTAGATTAGGAGTTGCAGCTCCACTGAGATTCCAAGCACAGCTGGCACATAGGCAGGCCAGAGGCTCCAGTCTCTGGAAGTACACCTACAAACTCCAGCCTCACATATAGATTTGAATAGGAGGGACTGATGGACCAGGTGCAGGAAGGACTTATTTGAGTCCAACTCTGTCACTTTCAGGAGCACAGATTCCAAAGTAGAGCCCACTGATAAGGCATCAATCTCTGGGGCTATACCTTCTTATATAGGACATGGGTGTCTCGAGAGCCCTCAGGAGTCCCTCTGTGTGGGGTGATATCCACTTTGGCGTTCTATG
Source organism: Cabassous unicinctus (assembly GCA_029593785.1). NCBI lineage: Eukaryota > Metazoa > Chordata > Mammalia > Cingulata > Chlamyphoridae > Cabassous > Cabassous unicinctus. The sequence goes on from JAQZBX010096773.1 coordinate 7,946, forward strand.
AGATCCTACTGAGGTGTGCGTAAGCGTTACCTCTGGGATGACCTCCCGACTCTCTTTGAAGTCTCTTAGCCACATGAACTGATTTGTCTTTACCTTTTCCCCCTTTTATTCAAGGTATTTCTCCAGTTGTATTGCCAGCTGGCACTTGGTATTAATCCCTCATTGCCAGGGAGGCTCATCCCCGGGAGTCATGTCCCACGTTGCGGGAAAGTAATGCATTCATATGCTGAGTTTGGCTTAGAGAGAGGCCACATTTGAGCAACAAGGAGGCTCTCAGGTGGCAACCCTTAGGCACCCCATAACAGTAGGCCAAGTTTCAGTTACAACAGCCTAGACTCATAAGGCTAGTCATCAATAACAAGAACCCAACAGTGGGGCCTGCTCTTTTGCCAGACACTGCCCCTGCACTCTGGGGCCTGTTGTTGCTCCCTTGGAGAATGTGGCAGAGCTCTCCCGGCCGGGAATTCAGTATTCCCTCATTTATTGAGTGTTTCTCTATCCACCATGGCCTTGCCCCATCCCTCGAACATTTGAACAATTTTATATAATTTTCATGTATATTCAGATGAACTTACTCCCATGAATCCCCCATCCCAGACACCCCCACCAATGATCCTCTGCAGCCCTCATTGTAACCCTTCTGTGACCTAAAGTGTCCGTGAAGATGAAGCCCATATAATAACCAAATACAATTAATAGGAAAATGAAATAATAGTGATAAGCTTAACTGCAAGAGATAAAATACAAGGAAATTCAGAAAAAAAGAACTAAAAATAAAATATAATTAATGGTTTGGGGCATTCAAAAAAAGAAAATGGGAAAAAACAAAAGAAAAAAATTTTTTAAAAAATTATTATTATTATTGTTTTTTCTCCTTTTATCTCTGCATTATTGGATGTCCAGTGTGTACCGTAACATCTTCCTTCTCTCATCCCCAGTGTCTCCCAAATTTTCATTTAGTTTTCAAACAAGTTTTAGGTCACAGCAAAGTCACACATGAAATACTAGAGATTCCCGTATACCCAAACTCCCTCCCCTCCCCCACCCCATATTATAACCTTTTTTTTTGTCCATGGTAGCATTGTCATAACTGTTATACAGATAGTGAAACATAGTTACTAAACATTGTCAATGGTTTACAGTATAGTTTACATTTTAGACGGTACAGTTTGATATTTTTTGATGATATTTACCATGTCCTGTATCCATTACCATAAGGTAATGAGGAATATATCCCATGACCACTAAATACCCCATTTGATCTTTTCTGTTCCTTCCTCACCACCCCCTGTGGCATATGACACTCCCCTGTCTTGGCTCATGGGATGACAAGATTCAAAGTTACATGCCCTGGGTATTCTAACCTGCCCTTCCTAATCTACCCACCTGTTAACCCTGCACCACCAAATCCAGTAAAATCTCTACCCACCTGTCCTATCCTTCAATATATAACTATATTCTATCAATTTACCATAGATTATATCCATATGGGTAAAGGCTCGCAACCTACCCTTCTCTCTTTCTCCCTTGTTAAACTATCTTTCAGGCAGTGGTTCTCAGAGACTGTTAAATTTCCTCAATTCAAATCAATGAGGTCATAAACTGTTCATCCTTCAATGCCTGGCTTGCTTCACTCAACATAAGTTATTCAAGATTCATCAATTTAATTCCATGTGTTAGCACTTTATTCCTTCTAACAGCTGAGGAGTATTCCATTGTATGTATGTACAACATTTTGCTTATCCATTAATCTGTTGATCGACATGGGGGCTGATTCTAACTTTTGGCAATTGTGAACAATGCCGCTATGAATATTGATGTGCATATATCTGATCGTGTCTTTGCTTTCAATTCTTCTGGGTATATACCCAGTAGTGGAATTGCTGGATCATATGAAAGATCTATTTTTAGCTTTCTGAGGAACCACCGAATTGTCCACCTCAGTGACTGAACCATTCCACAATCCCACCAGCAGTGGATGAGGGTTCTTATTCCTCCACATTCTAACCAACACTTATATTCTGTTTTTTTAATAGCTGCCATTCTGATGGGTGCAAGATGGTATCTCGCTGTGGTTTTGGTTTGCATTTCCCTAATAGCTACCGATGTCCAGCATTTTTTCATGTGCTTTTTAGCCATTTGTATTTCTTCCTTGGAGAAGTGTCTTTTCAGGTCACTTGCCCATTTTTTTAAATTGGTTGTTTCTCTTTTTATTTTCGAGGTGTAGGATTTCTTTATATATGAAGGATATTAGGCTCCTATCAGATATATGGTTGCCAAGTATTTTCTCCCATTGGGTAGGCTGCCTTCTTATTTTCTTAATAACATCCTTTGAGGTGCAGAAGTTTTTAATTTTTATGAGATCCCATTTATCTATTTTTTCTCTTGCTGCTCGTGCTTTGTTTGTGAAGTTCATGAAACCATTTCCTATTACAAGGTCCTGTAGATGCTTCCTTACATTGTCTTCCAAGGTCTTTATGGTTTGGGCTCTTATATTTAGATCTTTGATCCATCTGGAGTTGATTTTTGTATAAGGTGTGAGATGGTATTCTTCTCTCATTCCCTTGAATATGGATATCCAGTTCTCCAGCACCACTTGTTAAAGAGGCCTTTCTCTCTCAACTGAGTGGGCTTGGTGGCCTTGTAGAATATCAGATGACTATATATGTGAGGATCTATATCAGAACTGTCAATTCAGTTCCATTGGTCAGTAGGTCTATCCTTGTGCCAATTCCATGCGGTTTTGATCACTGTAGCTTTGTAGTATGTTTTAAAGTCAGGTAATGTGATACCTCCATCTTCATTTTTCTTTTTCAATATGTCTTTGGCAATTCGGGGCCTCTTACCTTTCCAAATATATTTTGTGGTTAGTTTTCCCAGTTCCTTAAAAAAATACATTGTTGATTTTTATTGGGATTGCATTAAATCTGTAGATTACTTTGGGTTGGATAGATATCTTGATGATGTTTAGTCTTCTGATCCATGAACAGGGAATATTTTTCCTTTTATTTAAGTCTTCTTTGATTTCCTTTAACAGTGTTGTGTAGTTTTCTGTATATAAGTCCTTTATATCTTTAGTTAAATTTATTCCTAGGTATTTGATTCTTTTAGTTACTATTGTAAATGTTATTTTTTTGTTGATTTCCTCCTCATATTGCTCATTATGGGTGTACAGATATGCTATGATTTTTGAGCATTGATCTTGTAGCCGGCAACATTACTGAACTCCTTTATAAGTTCTAGAGGCTTTGTTGCAAATTTCTCTGGGCTTTTTATGTATAGGATCATGTCATCTGCAAATAATGAAATTTTTACTTCTTCCTTTCCAATCTGGATGCCTTTTATGTCCTTTTCTTTCCTCAGTGCTCAGTGCTTCTAAGACAATGTTAAATAGGATTGGTGATAGTGGGCATCCTTGTCTTGTTCCCGATCTCAGAGGGAAGGATTTTAGGGATTCACCATTGAAAATGATGTTAGCTTTGGGTGTTTCATGTGTACCCTTTAGCATATTCAGAAAGTTTCCTTCTATTCCTATCTTTTGTACTGTTCTTACCAGGAAAGAGTGCTGTATTTTGTTGAAAGCTTTTTCCGCATCTATAGAGATGATCACGTGATTTTTGTCTTTCAATGTGGTGTATTTCATTGATTGATTTTCTTATTTTGAACCATCCTTGCATACCCGGGATGAAACCCACATGGTCATGGTGTATAATCCTTTTGATATGTTGTTGAATTCGATTAACAAGTATTTTGTTGATGGTTTTAGCATCTAGGTTCATTAGAGAAATTGGTCTGTAATGTTCCTTTCTTGTGGTATCT
>JAQZBX010096774.1:0-11762 GCA_029593785.1 Cabassous unicinctus
TGTGTGCCCAGCCTATAATGTCTGGATGTCTCTAGACCTCAGAATCCCCACTATTTGAGTCAATATTTACTGTGGCATTCAATGAGATCCTGCTGAGATGTACATAAGTCTAACCTCTGGAATGACCTCCCAACTCACTTTGAAATCTCTTAGACATAAAAACTCATATGTATTTACCATTTCCCCCTTATGGTCAAGGTCTTTTTCCAGGTGCATTGCTACTTGGTACTGATAATAATCACTCAGTGCCAGAGAGTTTCATCCCTGGGAGTCGTGTCCCATGCCAGGGGAAGGGGAATGTAATGTATTTTTGGATGAGCTTGTCTTAGAGAGAGGTCACATTTGAGCAAAAGAATACCCTCAGAAGGTACTCTTAGGCAACATATAATACTAGGCTAAGTTTCAATTTCAAAAGAAAAGGTTCATAAGTACAATCATCAATATCAAGAGGCTGGAGCAAAACTCTGTCCTCCTTCACTAGGCACTGCCCCTGTACTTGAGGGATTTTTGCTGTCCCATTAGAGAATGTAGCAGAACTCCCCAGGATAAGAATTTAACATTCTTTTGGTTACACCATAACAATGCCCATGCACACTTGAACACATTCATATGCTTTAGAGACTTGCCGCAGATGAACCCCCTCCCATGCATCCCCCCCATCACCAACACCCCACACCAATGTTCCTTCCCTGCCACACTTGTGACCATCCTGTGATCCAAAACCTTTCCAAGAAGCCAAGAAAATGATGAAATAAAAATAATAAGAAAGTGAAATAACAATGATAGATTTGTGACTCTCAAAGTTTCCTTTTCCTTAGATTGCAAACAACCCCTAACCAATTTATTTCAATTTTGAAATAGTATGTGAAAATACTCTCTTTGGCTTGTAAAACTCAATATATTAGTTATTGATATTAATTATATATGAAATGATTTCTTCCATCCTTTTATTTTAAACCAATACTATTTTTTCACATTTTTCCTTTTGTCATATTTTCTAAAATAGAATTTTTTGTTGTGTAAAAATTTGTGGTTTACTAGTTCTCTAAAAACTAATTTTTATGGTTATGGTAGAAATTGTTACATCAAAAATGAACATAATAGATTCTAAAATAAAGCCTCTCTAAAATCATTAAATTGAAAGGAATTTCAGAAAGCTTTATCTGTGATCACTAAAAATAGTACGTTATTCTCCGTAGAACTTATTCTGCACTCACTGATACTAATATTTGTAAAAAACTGCATTTAATCTTGACTTATTCTGTAAGTTTCTAAATTTGCTTATATGTCACATTACTTTTGAGATTCATTCTCTATACATTCTACCTTTTGGATCTATAATATTTAATAATACTTCTACCTAGCAAATTATATTTCTTCATATTATGGATTTGACAATTACTTATCTTAAAAGTAGCAAATATTTTAAGATAATTATTGTTGAATATATGACATATACTGTTCACAAAAGATATTTCTTAAGGTAAAATAACAAAAGTATCATATCAGTTAACATAATATAATTATTTCATTGAAGTTGTATTTGAAGTAGAATCTATCTACCAAAGATGGAATGATAAAGAACAGATTTATACCTCCCTGAAACAATATGTGTTGAAAATACATGAAACAATATTTCTCACGGCACTGGAAATGAAGCAATTGAGGACAATAATCTATAAGAAAAGAGAAGCAAATGAGGTGATCCTTATGCTTGCTACAGTTTCTGCCTTGATAGAATATGCAAACCATCGTTAAGTTTGCAGATTTCAGACAGAAGCTGTCAAACACACTGAGATGAGAAAATAAAGCCATATAGTAGGAGAGGCCAAGAAATTCAGACTTCACAAGACAGTATTTCAGAGAATAAAGAGCTTCACAGAGTTTAAATCCTGGGGATATAGAGAGGCTCTCTGTCAACTACTTGGCTGATTATTGCTCAATACATTAGTGTAAGGAAACTCTCCAAGGATGGGGGAAGAAACACAAAAAAATATTATAAGTAACAATGAATGACTGACACTCACACACATCCAGGAATTGTCCCTGTTACCAAGAGTCAGACTGGAAACTATAAAGACACTTGGGGCATTGGTTACAGTACACAAGAATATATTGTCTTGATAGTGGGGGAAAAATAGGTCTAAACTGATGACCACTGCTCCTACACACCTTCGAAATCTTTTAAAGCAAGTCCCCAAAGAATCAAACACTTTCTAAGTAATAGTCTCATAACAAAGATCAAGAGTCTTTATATGAATATAATAATATCCAGGATTTAAAATGGTAAAATTCACAATACAATAAAAATTAGCCACCCTGAAATGAATTAGGAAAATAAGGTCTATTGTAGCAAGGTAATCAACATCACTGTAAACCAGATGGAGCTGATATAATACATGGAAAAAGATATTGAAACAATCATAATTATATTATTTTCCCATAAAGTACACAAGAACCTAGTTAATGCTTTTTAAAACTATTAATGCATTCCATATTTTGATATACTATAGCTGATCTAATCATATTATTTAAATGACTTCAGATTTTACCTGAAGTGATCTAAGGTATATATATTCCTGCATCACTGATTTTGCCACTGCACACGTATGGCAATATATCTAGAGGATATGATTCTTTTAAAATTTTTACTGAAATTTAATTCACATACCATAAAATTCACACTTTGAAAGTGTGCAAGTCATCGGGTTTTATTAGATTCAAAAGGATATGCAATCATCAATATAATTTAATTCCCAAATATTTTCATCACCCCAAAATAAACTGTATATTTACCCATTTTAATCAATTTTATAAAATTTTATTGCTGATTGTAATAGTTATTTTTATACTTTGATTGCAATTAACATATCAGATATATTGTTGCTACATATATTATCTCATTATAATTCTTGCAAATACTTCTCTCACTTCTATAATTCTCTTAATTTGCAAATTTTGTTTCCAATTTCCTGATGTCCTTTGAAACAGACAAAAATTTAACTATGTTTCATTTGATGCACATGTTTTAATTGTCATATTTATGAAGTCATTATCTAACACAAAGCCAAAAATATTTACCCTGATATTTTCTTAAAAGATTTTAATATCTGATCTCTTAGATTTAGGACTAAGATCCATTTTGAGTTAATTTTTTAATATGTTGTGAAGTAGAAGTGCAATTGCATTATTTGCACTTTCATTATTTGCACAGTTGTTCCTTCCATTTAATGAATAGATTGTGCTTTCCCCAATAAATTGTTTGCTCCCTTGTCAAATATACATGTTATCTACATGAACAAAAAAAATTATTTGAAACTTGGAAGATATAAAAAAGACCATAATCAAACTTCTGGTGGATTAAAAAATAAAGTATATGAATGAATGAACCCAATGGGACTATGGGCATAGTAAGTGCAAATAATATTACCAGGGCTAATAAACATCATTTCATAGTTCTCAAAGTGTCAATTCATCAAGATGACAAAGCAATCCTAAACACATATTCATCTAATAACAGAACATATAAGTTTATATCTAAAACTCATAAAAATGCAAGAAGAAATACACAAATCCATAATTATTTTGAAAATATTAAGTCTTCCCTTAATATCTGATAGAACATATAAACAAGAAAATCAGCAATGCTACACAAGATTTGAACAGCACTGTCAACTGACTTGACCTAATATTCATTTATAGAATACTCCATATAACAATAGATGTATACACATTTATTTCTCAAGTGCATATGGAAAATGTACAAGAATAAACTATATTTTTAAACAAATTCTATAGAATGCAAATCATACAAAATATGGTTTCTGATGACAATAGATTAAAATTAGGACTCCATAAGGGAAATATATCATGACATACTTCAAATATTGGAAACTAAATCACTCACTGCTGAAGGACACATGAGTAAAAAAGGGAAATAAAAATGGAAATTAAAATTGTTTTGCACTTAAATTCAAAATTTGTAGGGGCAAGTTCTAAAGAAGTATTTAGGGGGAAATTTATGGCAGTAAACACCTACACTAAGAAAAATGAAACATTTCAAATAAGTGACCACAGTATTAACTGTTGCAAGCAGAAGAATAGGATCAAATTTAACACAAATAAACAACAGAAAAAAGAAAGCAAACAAAAAAGGTCAGCATAAAAATCCATTAATAATGATATAAAACTAAGGACAAAAAAAGCTAGTTCACTTAGCTAATCAATAAAGTGTTCAAATTTCCAGGCAGGTGGAACAAGAACAAAGAAAGAAGACACAAATTATCAAAAATTTGAAAGAAAAACTTGACATCCCAACAGATTCTGCAATTATTAAAAGGATAGGAATGAAATGACAAAAACAGTATTTGTCACTGATTTGAACTAATAAAGTGAAATATATAAATTTCTTCAAAGATCTAACTACATTAAGTCATGCAGGAAAAAATGGATAGCTTGAATAGCCATGCTTCCATTACAGAAATTGACATATAAATTAAAACTTTTCCACTGCAAAGCCTGGAGGAACAAATGTCTTAATCTGTGATTAAACCAGATATTTATGGAGGAAATAGCAATATTGATAGACACTTTTCCAAAAATTGAACAGGAAGAGACAATTTTCAACTCATCCCATGAGATCAGTATTACCTCATAACAAATACAGTCAAAAAATTGCAACAACAATAAAATGGAAGCTATTTCTATTCTTATGAGCCCAAAGATCCTTCTCCAATTCAGCCCATGTGTTGGGTCACAAAACAAGTCTCAAATTTTAAAAAGATTGAAATTATGCAAATCACTTTCTATGACCATAATGAAATGATGCTGGAAAGCAATAAAAGGTGGAGAAATGGAAAAACAACCAATGCAGGATTGGTAAAAAACACATTCTTAAACAATCTGTGCAACAAAGAAAAAATTGCAAGGAGAATCAGTAATTATCTTGAGATGAATGTAAAAGAGATCACAACATATCAAAACTTAAAGAGATGAGGAAAAGGCAAGGATGAGTGGGAAATTTACATCCCTAAATGTGCATCACTATTGCAGGGTGGGAGGAATGTGGAGAAGCATTGGAAAAATACAGTTTGAGTGACCTATGGACTAAGGTCCATAGGATACAACAAAACTCTAATGTTCTTCCATCAATGCCAAAAATGTACTGTGTTGATACTGGGGTGGGTATGGAAAAAGTGTGCCAAATATATGCTATGGAATATTCTTGGTGGTAATAGTCTGATGATATTATCATATAATCTGTAACAAATGTTCCACTACAGTCTGGTGTGTTGGTGAAGGGGTGTTGTATAGAAATTCTACACACGTGCATGATTGTTTTGTAAGTTCACAACTTCTGTAATAAAAATACATTTTAAAAAAAGAGCTAAAATCAATGGCCTATGTCCATACCTGGAGGAACTAGATAAAGAAGAGCAAACAAGCAAGCGGAAGTAAATAAAGATGAGAATATAAGTAAATGAGATAGAGAAGCAACAATGAAATTAACAAAACCTGATTTTGGTTCTTTGCAAGATCAATAAAATTGACTACTAGACTGAGAAAGAAAAAAAGAGAACCAAATAAACAAAATCAGAAATGTGAGGTAGCATTACCACTGATGCCACAGAAATAAAGAAAAGTATCAGAAGAGAATATTATAAGCAATAAATTAGACAAACTAGACAAAATGGAGAAATTCCTAGAAACACAGGAACAACCTACATTTACTCTAGAAACAAAATTCCTCAACAGAAAAATTGAGAGTGTGTTAGTCATCAAAAAAATCCCAAAAAAGAAAAGCCAAGGATAAGATGGGTCACAAATGAATTCTACCAATCTTTCCAAGAAGAATTAATACCAAACCTGTTCAATTATTTCCAAAATATTGAAAAGGAGGGAACACTACCCAACTCATTCTATGAAGCCAATATCCCCAAAATACTTAGTTTTTGGGCTTTGTTTAAATAGTCTTCAGGGAGAAATATCTTCCTAACCACAATTACCATGTCAAATATAATTTTAAATATTGACATGAAATTTTGCAAATTAGGGTTTTCTATATTAGGAGTTATAAAAATTTTTAAAAATTATTAGATTGGATATTTAACTGTAAGAATTGTTAAAGCTTGTCATTATAAATTGAAAATACGTATTTTATTGAAAACTTCTAAGAAGATATTTAAGTATTTTAATTTGTTACTATTAGCAATTTATTTCATTTGAACATCACTTTCCATGGTAGTTATGTTTAAGATCTTAATTATTTTTTCATTTTAATGGCAAAGATCAAATCTTCACTCATTAAGAATTCATGGATGAAACAATTTTGAGAAACATATTAGTCAGGGTTCACTCAGGAAACAGAATCACCAGGAAATATTTGTCAATAATATGAGATTTTACAAGAGTCTCTCAGATGACCGTGGGGATGCCGAAGTCCAGGTTCCGCAGGCCGGCTGCAAACCAGGGGCTTGATGAAAGTTGAATGAAAGGTTCTTGATGAGTTTCTGGGAGAAGTTGGCTGTCCAAAGATGAGCTGGGAACTTCTCTCTGAATATTGAAATCACTTCCCCTTTTAAGGCATTCAACTAATTGGATAAAAGCATCATCCATTGCTGATGCAATTTCTCTGATTGATGCAGAAGTAATCAGCCATCCACACAGTAAACTCACTGGTGAAAAAAGTCCTTAAATGCTCTCATATTACAATTAGCCTAGTGCTTGCTGGACCAAACACCTGGGCACAATTACCTGGCCGAAATGACACATTAACCTTATCATCACAGTCCACCCCTTGTCAACTCAGCAACCATACACATTACCTTAAACCATACTTAGTCTCTAAGTAAAAACAATAACAGACAATCATACATATATATTTCTGCCTAACATTGTTCATCTTGCCTGCGTACAACAAGAAAATTTTGATTCCCTAGAGAATAGGATGCAAGTCCTTGTGTAATATTCACTCTTAAACTTGACATCCTTAAATAATATGACATGAAATAACTACAACTTTTCATATGATAGGGGAAAAGTTTGGGGAAGAAAACAAAGAAATTCGTTTCATGTAAATATACAATCATACTCAAAACAAGGAAGAAGGGTTCATGACTATTACAGTCTTCATTTCTGTAACTGGTCATGGGGTCGAAGTTCATATTTATGATTACCTTCTTCCACTACCCATTCCATGTTCCCGTTACCCTCAGCAAGCACTTTAGCTGGCCGTGGTTCTTCGCATCTGTAATTTGAGTTAGGGTTTTGTCCACTTGAACTAGAACTCTTCTGCTTTCACAGATCCAGAAGAAATTTATTAGACTGCCCATGTATTTCACTTCTAGGTACCCCATGATCTATTAGCCAACACCATAACTCCATGCAATGCAGACTATTTGGAGTACTGCTTAGAATCTGCCTCTGATTGGGGTAGCCATGCCCACCTTTCCTTTGGCAATTAACTGCCCATACTTGACTCTTACCAGACCAAGAGCCAATCATCCCCATACTCTTTTAGGATTCCAATTCCACTACAGCCCTCCCTACAGTAATATCTGGACTACAGAGAAGAGCAACCACAGAGTTCTTCAGAGAAGATGGGGTTAGTCTTACAAATTTATTCCTCACAGTCCTGGTTAAAGGTGTGTCATCTGGACATTCCTGGGGTGGGAGGGCAGGTATCAAAAGGTAAATCCATTCTAGCATTCCAATCTATCTAAGCCTTTAAATCCCCTCATCTACTGTATACCAGGGCAAATCAGGCATCTCAACATCAGACATGCTAGGCCATCTTTTGGTCCATTTTTCAGTCAGCCTCCCAAACAAACCATTAGAGCCCTTTCTAACCCCACGAGCTACAGCGTTGAATCCAGAATTTCTGCTTAGTGGGCCCATATCAATAAATTCAGCCTGATCCAAGTTTATATTCCTTCCACAATTATCCCATACACTTAGCATCCATTTCCACACATATTCCCCTGATTTCTTTCTATATAAGTTGGAAAATTCATGCAGTTCTTTCAGAGTATAGCATTCTTGCTAATGGATCACATTTTGTATTTCATCTTTGGGGGTTTCTTGTGATTTTAGTCTCTTAATAGGTCTTGAAGACAAGAGGGTTGGTGGGGCTGGGTAAGGAGAAGGATTTGAAATGTCTTACAAGCTACTGACATCAGGGCATTACTTTGCCATTTTCTTCTGGTGAGACAGGATTAATCTCTGCAGGCAGGGGTTGGCAGGCAGGTTCCTCGGGGCAGGCTGGAGGCTGGGCAGTGCTCCTGGAATTTGGCTGGTACCTGCCTCAGGGCTGGAAAGAGGTGCAGACTCTCTCTGGCAGGCTGGAGGATGGATGATACAATGTTGACAAGTCTTGGTCTCCATAGGGCAGGCCATTGCAAGTTTATCTGGTAAAGTCTCAGCAGAATTTAGGGTTCCAATATCCCCACCAATATTATCATCATCCTATATGCCTCCATCCCAATCCTCAGGGTTCCACTCTTTTCCAGTCAATGCCTTCACTTTAATTGCAGAAACCCTGTGTGGTTGAGATTTTAGTTTCCTCTGTCATTCTGCTACTCACACAATGAGAGTCTGGGTTTGAATCTCAGATATCTCAAGTCTGTGGCTACAGGAGACAAGATTTTCTTTCAGGGCACACATATGTAGCAACTTTCACATCATTCATGTGGGAGTTAAGTTTCAAATTTGAAGACTTTAGCTCATCTCTTTCTTTTGTAACTGTATCCAGAGTATCCAGGAGGAGCCAGCCAACATCATTATACCTTTTGACACCACAAAATTCTGTTAAGGTGTTGAAAACACTCACCCAGATCCTTGCTTCTTATAAGCATGGAAGTAGGGGAATCCAGTGATGCTCTTTTGGGTATCTCTATTTACAGCTCACACCATGGACTGTTAGCGACCTCTTCATTATTGGAGAGGGAGGCATTGGTACCCTTGAGTCCAATTAGAGTAGAAAGCCAATTACAAAACTCCCAGAACAACCTCAGACATCCCATGTTTAAGACTGTTCCTCAAGAACCGCTCCCAGTACCAAGCTGTATTAGTCAGGGTACTCTTGGGAAATAGAATCAACAGGAGATATCTGTCAATAATAAGAAATTTTACAAGGGTGTCTCATGCGACCGTGTTGATACACAAGTTCAGGTTCTGCAGGCAGGCTGCAAATCAGGGGCTCTGATGAACGTTGAATGAAAGGTCCTTGATGAGTTTCTGGGACTAGTTGGCTGTCCAAAGACTAGCTGGGAAATTCTCTCTGAATGTTGAAATCACTTCCCCTTTTAAGACATTCAACTGATTGGATAAAAACATCAAGCATTGCTGATTCAATCTCCCTGATTGATGCAGATGTAATCAGCCATACACGCAGTAAATTCACTGGTGACCAAGTCCATAAATTCTCTTGTGTTACAATTAGCCCAGGGCTTGTTTGACCCAACACCTGGACACAATTAACTGGCTGTGTTGACACATTAGCCTAACCATCACAAGATACCTTAATCTATATCATTAACACACATTTGTATAGAAAAAAATTCCTGGGAGGAATCTAAATAATTTCATGTAATGTGAAATGAAAGAAATAAACAAAAACAAACAAGTAAACAAACAAATAAATGAATAATTAAATACAAATAAAATCAGGCTCAATTAGGTTTGGTGTAACTGTTTCCAATGGAAAAACCTGTCTTTATAAAATCATAAACTCACTTCAAAATTTTGAATAAGGTTTTAATTTTAATGAAATTGGAATAGGACATCCAGTGAAGCAAGAGACAATATATCCCATGAAAAAATTATCAACTAATTGCATATTTTGGCTGCTATATAAAATAATTACTCAGTATGTGTTTTTATAGGCCAATCATGCATAAAGTGTGTATTCCATGTATCACCCCAAAACAAACACCTTGCATTTGTGTGGAATGTTTGCTACAATTGCTGATAACTTTTTGTAATTGTATAATTTTTTAACAATTACCTGTGTTAAAATTGATAAAAAAAATATTAAAACAATACTTTTTACTGTCATCCATAGCTTACATTAGGTGTATTTTTACATTTATAGCCCTATTTCACCTTAATTTTAACACCTTTTATTAGCGTTATACATTTATTTTGATTCATAAAAGAACATTCTTGTACTGTAAACTATGCTCCATCATTTACAATAGGGTTCAATGTGTTATACAGTCCTATGTTTTATCTTTTAATTCTTACTCTAGCAACATATATGAACTAAAGTTTCCACTTTTAGCCACATTTACCTATATAAATCATCGCTGTTGATTACACTCTCAATAAGGTGCTACCATCACCATCATCCATTTCCAAAACATTACAATCAATTCAAAAAGAAATTCTGTACAATTTAATCATCAACTCTCCATTCTCTAACCCCAATCTATCTCCTGGCTATCTATATTCCAGATTCTAAATTTATGAGTTTGCTTATTATAATTAGTTCATATCAGTGAGAGCATAAAATATTTGTCTATTTTTGTCTGGCTTACTTTACCCTGTATAATGTCAACTGGTGTTTAAGTCATCAAATTTCTTCACAAAAAATCTAATGACTACTTCAGGGTCCATCACTTTAAAAATAGTAGACTGGGGGGAGATCTGGGAAACAGACCAGGTGAACACTTGGGATTTGTGGGTATGAGGTTGAAAGTACAGAGATGGAAATGCTCTTATGGCAATAAGACAAGGAAGTGTCACTGGTTTAGGGTGTTGGTTGGGGGGGCGCATTTGGGACAGGGCACACCTGGAGCAGGCTTCTAGGGAGTATGTGAGTGTTCATCCTGTCATAATGTGTTGTATCAGTAGGTGGGGACCCACAAAATGAGTGGGAAGGAGATGGACTCCCATCTTTGGGAGGACAAGTTCGCTCAGAAATAGGTGGACGACTTTTAGAGCAAGGGCAGTTCCAGATGGGGGAGGACAAAACAGTGTGTCAAAACTTTTTGTTGCATGTAACTAGGAATCTTATCATCCAATGAAACAAGCCAAGGGGTCGTCATGAGCCCCGGCGACATGGGGAAGGAGGAACAGAATAGATCAAACAGGGGGTATTTAGTGGTCAGTGGAAATGTTTTTCATTACCCTACAGTGATGGACACAAGACGTGGTAAATATCATCAAAATATATAAAAGTTTATGGTCTAAAATGTAAACCATACTGTAACCATTGACAATGTTTAGTAGCTATGTTTCACTATGTGTATATGAGTTATAACAATGCTAACATCCACATACAGAAAGGTTTTAATATGAGGTGAGGAAAGGGGGAGGAGGCTGGGTATAGGAGATTCTCTTGTATTCTGTGTGTGACTTGGCTGTGACCTAAAACTTCTTTGAAAATTAAATGAAATATAGTGAGAAACTGGGAAGTGAGAGGGGGGAAGGTGCCATGGAAAGACTGGACACCAAATATTGCAGTGATAAAAGGCAAAATGACAAAAAAAAACTTTTTATAAAAATGTTTTCCAGTTTTTTGAATATCCCAATGCTTTTATTTTATTTTATTTTTAGTTTTTATTTTTTAAGTTTTCATGTATTTTATCCCTTACATTTAAACTTATCATTATTATTTCATTTTCCTATTAATTGCATTTGGCTATTGTATTGGCTTCATCTTTAAAGATGCTTTGGATCACAGAAGGTTACAACTGGGGTGGGAGAGGATCATTGGTGGGGAATGTCATTGATGGGGGGTGCATGGGAAGAAGTTCACCTGA
>JAQZBX010096775.1:0-11762 GCA_029593785.1 Cabassous unicinctus
TGAGCTTTTCTTTGTTGGGAGGTTTTTGATTACTCTTTTGACCTCTTTAGTTTTTACTGCTTTATTGAGATCTATTATTTTTGAGTCAGTGTTGGTTCTTTGTGGGTTGCTAAGTATTTGTCCATTTCATTTGGGTTTTTGTGGTGTTTTGAAGTTGTATGTACCCCATAAAAACATTCTTAAGTATAATTTATTCCTGTAGGTGTCAATCCATTGTAAATCAAACACTTTGATGAGGTTAGTTCAGTTAAAGTGTGGCTTGGCCAATCTTAATCTTATTATTAGAGTTCTTCATGAGCTCTTATTATGAGTCTTAATCTTATTATTAGAGTTCTTCATGAGCTCTTATTATGAGTCTTAATCTTATTATTAGAGTTCTTCATGAGCAGAATGAAATTCAGACAGATAGGAAAGAAAGCCAGAAGAAGCAAGAAACTGAAATTTAACTGAAGCCAGAAGAAAATAGAGAAACCAGAAGAGACTGCCATATACATTATTATGTGATAGAGGAGCCAAAGATCAAGGTTTTTATGCAGTCAGCCCAAACAGCAGTCTTCAGTAAAAAAAACATTGCCTTGATTGGTTCTTTCTTTTAACCTTATTCATTCCCCCATTCTTGCTGCATCAGGTTCTAGTCCAGGCAAGCTGCTGGTGACAGAAAGGGACATAAAAATCCTCTTCATCAAGAATAGGAACATGCACGGCCTAACACTGAACATGGTTTTTGTTACTTAGTTCATATCCTTGAGCCGAGGCTCTGAAGGCACTATTGTTTCAATCTGCCTCTGAAGAAGGGTGTGGTAGCCAATGTTTCAACTCTCCCTGAATAGAGGCAGAGGTGATGGAGATTTAAGCTTGCAGGACTTCCACAAGGCTGTAGGTGTAACTAGCTGAAGGGCTGCATTTTAAAGGGACAAAGATGCTCATAATATACTGATAAAGCCGACAATTCAACAGGAAGATCTAACAATAATAAATATAGATGCACCTAACAAAATTGACCCAAAATATATGAAGCAAATGCTGACAGAATGGAAGGGAAAAACTGATGTTTCTACATAATAGTAGAACACTTTATAACACCACTCTCAATAACAGATAGTGCATCAAGTCAGAAGATCAATAAGAAAATACAGGAACTGAAAGCTATACTAAACCAACTAGGCTAAACAGATATATACAAATTGTTGCACTTAATGAAAACAGAATACATATTCTTTTAAAGTACTTATGGATAATTCTTCAGGATGGGCCATATATTTGAGAACAAAAGAAGTATCAATACATTAAAAAATATATTGAAAATATACAATGCATATTCTCTAACCACAACAGAATGAAGCTAGAAAACAATAACAGGGGCAAATGGAAAATTCAAGAATATGTGGAAATTAAACTGATACTTTTAAACATCCACTAGGTTAAAGACGAAATCAGAAGTGAAATTAGCAAATATCTTGAGGTTAATAAAAGTGAAAATACACCTTACCAAACTTATGGGATGCAACTAAAGCTGTGCTGAGAGAGAAATTTAGATATCAAAATGCTTACATTAAAAAAGAAGAAAGACTTCAAATCAGAGACCACTCCTCAAAACTGGAAAATAGTAAAGGAAGAAGAAACTAAACCCAAAGTGAAAAGAACGAAAGGAATAACAAAGATTAGAGTGGAGAAAATTGAAATAGAAAACAAACAAACAAACAAACAAAATATCAATAGAGAGTTTGGACAATCAAAATTTTTATTGGCTTAGATGAACAAAATTGACAAACATGTAGGTAGACTAACAAAGAAAAAAGAAAGAGGATATAAATAACAAAAATCAGAAATGAAAAGAGGGCCATTAATAATAATGCTGCTGAAATAAAAAGGACTCTAAGTGAATATTATAAAAATTGTATGCTAATAAATTAGATAACCTGGATGAAATGGACAAATTCTTATAAACACACAAATAACCATCAATGACTCAAGAATACATGGAAGATCTCAAAAAATCAATTACTATTAAAGAGATTGAATCAGTAATTAAAAACTTCCCAACAAATAAAAGCCCAGGACCAGATGGCTTCACAGAAGAATTCTACCAAACATTGCAAGAAGACAACTCCATTTCTGCTCAAACTCTTCAAAAACTTTAAGGAGGAGGGAACACTCCCTAACTTATTCTACAAGTTCAACATCACCTTCATATCAAAGTCAAATAAAGATACCACAAGGTAAAAACACTACAGACCAATATTTCTTATGAATATAGATGCAGAAATCCTCAACAAGGTATTAGTAAACAGAATCTTATATTCTATTAAAACAATTCTACATCATGATCAAGCGTGTTTTATCCCAGGTATGCAAGATCAGTCCAACACAAGAATATCAATTTATGTAATACACCCTTTAACAAAATGCAGAAAAAAAATTCGTCATCATTTCAACTGATGTAGATAAGGAATTGACAAAATACAGCACCTTTTCATGATAAAAACACTTAGACCACTAGGATTAGAACGAACCCTCCTCATAATGATAAAGGGCATATATGAAAAGCCCACAGCTAACATCCTACTTAATGATGGAAGAATGATAAATTTCCCTTTAAGATCAAGGGAATAAGACAAGGATGCCTACTGTCACCACTTTTATTTAGCATTGTACTGGAATTCTTTCCAGAGCCATTAGGGATGAAAAAGAAATAAAATGCATCCAAATTGGAAAGGAAGAAGTGAAACTCTCCATCTTTGCAGATTATGTGATCCAATACAGGAAATGCTGAAAAATTTTCAACAAAGCTCCTAAAGATAATAAATGAATATAGCAAACAGTCAGGACACAAGATCAACACCCAAAAATCAGTAGTGTTTCTTTACTAAAGCCATGAACAACCAGAAGAAATCAAGAAAAATAGTCCATTCACAATAGCAACTAAGAGCATCAAATATCTAGAAATGATCCTAACTAAGGAAGTAAATGATTTGTACACAGAGTATTACAAAATATTGTTAAAAGAAATTAAAGAAGACCTAAATAAATGTAAGGATATTCCATGTTTATGGATTGTTAAGATGTCAATATAAATTCATCAAAGAAATTTATTGATCAAACAAATCCTAATCAAAAGCAAAACAACCTTCTTAGCATTAATGGAAAAGTCAATATTGAAATTTATACACATGGGTAAGGGGCTCCAAATGATTAAATCCATCTTGTAAAAGAAGAATGTTGTTGCAGGACTTATAATCCACATCTTAAAACTTATTACAAAACAAAAGTAACAAAACAGCATAGTACTGTCACAAGGACAGATATTTAGACCAAGGGAATAGAATTGAAAGTTCAGAAATGACCCTCACATTTTTTACAAGATCTCAAATAAAATTGGGAAAGAATAGTGTATTCATCAAATGGTGCTAGGAAGATGAGATCTCCATTTGCAAAAAATGGAGGACCAGTAACTCATACCATATACAGAAATCAACTCATAATGGATTAAAGACTTAAATATAAGAGCTAGAACTTTCAAACTCATAGAAGAAAACATAGGGAAGCATCATCAGGACATTCTGTTAGGCAACAGTTTCTTAGAATTTATTTCAACAGTATAAGCAACAAAAGAAAAAATAAATAAATGGAACTTTACCACAATCAAAAACTTTTTTGTTCTCCAAAGGACTTTACCATGAACGTAAAAACACAATCTACATAAAGGGAGAAATTATTTGGAAATCACATATCCAATAAAGGATTAATGTCCAGTATATATAAAGAAATCCTTCAACTTAAAAACAAAAAAGCAAACAACTCAATTAAAAAATGAGCAAAACCTTGAACAGGCATCTCTCCAAGAAGATATGCATATGGCCAGAAAGCACATGAAAAGTTGCTCAATATCATTAGCCAACAGGGAAATGCAAATCAAAACCACAATGCCATACTATTTCACACCCTTAGAATGGCTGCTATTAAAAAATGGAAAATAAGTGTTGGAAGGAAGGCAAAGCAATAGGAACACTCATTCATTGATGATGGAAATGTATAATGGTACAGCAGCTGTGGAAGACCGTTTGGCACTTCCTCAAAAAGTTAAGTATAGAACTACCTTATGACCCATCAATCCCGCTAGTAGGTATAGATCCAAAAGAATTGAAATCAGGGGCTCAAATAGATATTTGAACACCAATATTCATAGTGGCATTATTCACAATTGCCATAATATGAAAACAACACAAGTGTCCCTCTTCCAATGAATGGATAAACAAAATGTGGTATGTACATACAGTGGAATATTATTCAGCTGTAAAAAGGAATGAAGTACATACAACAACATGATGAACCTTGAAGACATAAGGTTGAATGAAATAAGCCATACCGAAACAGACAAATATTGTATAATCTCATTGATTTGAAAGAATTAGAATAGGCAATCTCAGAGTCATAATTTTGAATATAGGTTACCAGGGTACCAAGTGGGGATACAGTATGAGTAGTTAAGGCTTAAAATGTACAGGGTACCTCTTTGGTATGATGGAAGAATTTTGGTGATAGATGGTGGTGATGGTAGCACAACATTACAAATACAATTAGCAGCACTGAAACATATATTTGAATATAATGAAGTGGGTAAATGTTCAATTATATACCTGGTAACAGAATAAAAATTTAAAATATACCATGGAGCTACACTACTCAGTGAATTCTAAGTTAAAGTATGGACCTTAATTAATAGTACAAATATAAAAACATACTGTCCTCAAATGTAACAAATGTTCCACACCAATGGAGGGTTTTGTTGGTGGTGTGGTATATGGAAAACCTGTATGTTACACACGATTGTTCTGTAAATTCAAAATTTCTCAAAAAATTAAAAAATAAATAAATAATAGGATGTCGGAATATATTTGTATTTATATATCAGCATGTAAAACTACTGTACAAAATAGTACTATTAGAAAAATTAAGCAAATGTATTCTATAGATACATAAACTAATATAAAATAACAATAGAGAACATTTTTCAGAAAGATATAAAAATAATTAACAGATATTTATAAAGCAAAATTTGACAGAATTATGTGGAGGAATAGAATTAAAAAAACATATTACCTTGAATAATGTCTAGAATGAAGTCCCAATTTTGTTGAAATTCAGGACAAGGAGATCATGTTTCCTTTCTGTTTCTCACTCTTGAGCATTTGCCAAAATTATTTTGCTGTTAAGGAAAATGTATTGGAATCCTACCAATAAAATTTCAGCAAATATTTTAGTAATAAAATTAGGTTCTTTCTTTTACTCATATTATTTGTAATTATGATTCATGAGTATAAAAAATTGATTTCAATTTTAGCTAATGGTGATTTTGCAATGTGAAGCAGACCCTATTGAGGTGGCATTGACATAGTAAATCTCTAATACTTTCTCATTTGGCTTAAATTCTAAGGTCACCTATTATGAAATAAATTGATGCTGTACTTTTTAATCTTCAAAAGTGTTTCTCTCAGTATCACTGAATTTTAAATGAATTGAAGATTTGTACTTCCCAAATTCATCAAAAATGTAATATATAATTTTGTAACTCCTTTATTGATACCAACAATTTCTCTACTGAAATTGGAATAGAAACAGTTTTTCCTCTAAGAGTTCCTTCTAAATCTACATGAAAATTCATTTCATTTTCATGAATTATTGCTTGATTCATTGGAAATCATTTGTCCTAATTATATATAGAAGAATTGAGATTTTGGTAATTGATATCGTTATAAAATATTTATTTATTTCAACATTGATTTGTGCTTTTTTCTCTCATGTATCTTTTAATAAAACAAAAGCCAATACACCAAAATAATGAAATAAGTTGCAGAAGCATTGTTGTACCAAATACAACAATACCTACCTGCTGTGTCTATGAATCGGGTGATACTGATAAATCTGACTGAAGAAACCCCACCATGTTTATTCTTACAATGACTCAAAACCACCCATTCATCAGTTGGTGCTTGCACCTGGAATTAAATTACTTATGGGGCACTAGCCAATATATAAAGCATTAAATTTTTAGCTTTACAAAAGGCTAATATTGCATAAGTCAAGGTATATCATAAACATTTAGTGATAAAATCAGGATGTTCCTGAAAATACAGTGTGTTAAAGAGTTGATATACATGTAAATATTCAATAAAGTAATTGGAGGTAAATATTTGTAAGGATTAACATTTATGAATGATTTTAATTTTTTTCCTTGTATTTTGTTGCATTCTAATTTTGTTATAATGAATCAGTTTTAGTTCCACACTAGTGTCGTACTTTTAAATATAAAAAAGTTTCATTGTAAAAAATGTGCAGTTACATCCCTGGTGATTAATATTCTGACCTTTCAGCCATAGTGTAATTAAGTATTTTTCTAGAAATACCTTATCGGCTACCTAATCAGAAACAGTGCATCACAAAGGAATATCAAAAAATCGTATTTAAGTTTTATGGCTTCTAAGGGAGATGGTAATCTCTAGTACTGACCTAATAAGGATGCATTAGTTCTCAAACTTTTATCCTTAGAGGTATACTGAGGAAACTTCCTTGAAATTGGTTCCAGGGATGAATAAATGTTGATTATCAACAACCCTCAGTATCAGAGGTGTTGTGCACAACAACCCTCAGTATAAGAGGTGTTGTGTCATTATCAGAGTAAAATGCAAAAGATAATCTGCTCTGCTTGTGTCCAAGGTAGCTCCCTGGAAGACCTGTGAGGTGTAATTTCCAGGTGAACTTTCTATTTGACCATGACCAGAACATAAGCCCTGTGTTGATTTAATTTAACTCAGAATCCAACAAAAATGAATGCAGAAATGTTTAAAAATAATTTATTTCAAAGGAAGCAAACACTATATCAGGAATGTGAGGCACACTAAATGGCTTCAATATTTTATTTGTGAAACAGTTATGAGGTTGACAAATTTCCAGACAGAAATAGTACCAAAGCACGTTTTTCATCAACTTTGGCTCACAGTAAGTATTATTCTCAATGTTAGAGCTTTAGTGTAGAATGAATAAAAGGTGGATATTATTAGGTGAATATACGTATGCATTAGATATCATTTAGGCTTTAAGTAAGTAATGCTAGGATTTGTGCAATGGAAATATAGAATTCATGGAGTGAGAGTTCATTAGCAAGGAACATATTTGAAAATATAATTTACGGAAAAATTTTGATATTAAATTTCAAGTAAAAATAACAACACATCTTTAATATTTAATATTAAAGGATATTAAATATTAAAGGATGTTCTGTATTATTAATACACCCAAGTAAAGTGTATTCTGATCTGTTATTTGTATTAAATAACATTGGACACAATAGAACAGTGAATGATTCATTATAATGTTCTATCATTCCTTTTTATATAACTATTTTTTTTGTTGTATTGAATTTAAATACAAATAGGAATGTAGTATTATGAGCATGCTCTCTGGTATCAACTTATCTTGGCAGAACTCCAGAACCAACAATTAATGGTTCTGGTACTGGATAATTTATTTAATATCAGTGTTTTTTTATCATCTAAAAATGTGTACAATATTGATACATATGGTATAATATTTTCATCTGCATGAATGTGGTAATAAAAGAAAGTATTTACAACACCGTAAGATACAATCTAATTATGCAGTATATATAAGATTTTATTATATAAGATACAATTGATGATTTATACCTTATTTCTATTTGGCAGACAAATTAATATTCTTTCACATAATATGCAAACAACAATTTATTTTAAGTTTCTAAAAACACTAAATTAATTTAAAGACAAAACAGGTCATTAAAAAAAATCCCTTTGAAGTTATTCATACTAAGTATTAACTTTGATTTCTCCACAGTTAAGCGCAATTGGACAAGATGGGTAGTAGAAATAACACTAATGTGCCTGACTTCATCCTCATGGGGTTGACAGAATCTGAAGACATCAGGAGGGTCCTGTTTATGCTCTTTCTCCTGATATACATGATTACTGTGCTGGGGAATGCCGGGATGAAACTGATAATTTGCCTGGATCTCCACCTTCACACCCCCATGTACTTTTTCATCAGTCACCTGTCATTCCTTGATCTCAGTTATTCATCAGTCTTCACACCTAAAATCTTAGAGAACTTACTAACTTCCAACAAGTATATTTCATTCATTGGCTGCTTCACCCAGATGTGTGTTTTTTATTGCCTGCCTGCCTGCCAATAAATGTTAATTTCTCTCTTCAATGGCCTATGACCACTATGTAGCTATCTGAAATCCTCTTCACTACACAGTTGTTATGTCCACCAGACTCTGCTGCTCCCTTGTCACTGGGTCCTATGTGATTGGCTTTACTGACTCCTTGGTAAATGTTCTTTGCATGAACAGTTTGCACTTCTGCAAATCAATGTAATCTATCACTTTTTCTGTGAAACAACCCCAATTTTAATCCTGTCCTGTACTGACATTCTAGACACTGAAATCATGATATTCATCGTTGATGGCACAACATTAATGGTGTCCCTTATCACAATCTCTGCATCTTATGGTTCCATTTTGTCTACTATCCTGAAAATTAATTCCACTTCAGGAAAGTGCAAAGCTTTCTCTACCTGTGCCTCCCACCTCCTGGGAGTCACCATGTTTTAAGGCATCATGATATTTACTTATTTAAAACCAAAGAATCCTGCTCCATGGGAGAGGATCTAGTGGCCTCTGTGTTTTATACTATGGTGATCCCTATGCTGAATCCACTAATTTACAGTCTTAGGAACAAAGAGGTGAAAAACGCTTACAATAGAGTCATGCAGAAGAGATAGATAAGACTCCAGGCAATTGAAGTGACAGTGACACTGACTATTTAACCTCATCTTTTCTTTCTTTCTTATTGTGTATTTACTTGGTCCTTCTCTAAATACTACAAAATTCTTTAGTTTGCATTTCTTTTCACCCATCCTCTACCTAACTACAGATGATCTAGAACATTGCCAAGAGTATGTTTTAAGTAATCTACATAGTAATTGAAAGTCATGAAATGTTTGTTGAATACATGGTCTGAATATATGTGTTTAAAGGGAAAAAAAAGTGAAAAAAGTGTGGTGACATCTTTCAATCTATAACATTAAATCCACATGGATGTTCAAAATTCATAGAATTCTAATATGAAAAGCACTTTCATAGTCATTCCACTAACTCTTTAGAGAAGTGGTTTAAAAAGTGCTTCTTGGAACTGAACGTTCCAGGGTTTAAATTTCAGTTCGGCAAGTCTTTGACTGTATGACACTAAGTAAGATAGTGAAACTTTAAATATAATTTTATTCAATTGTACAAGAAAATAATAATTTTAAGTCAATTTCATTATTTTAAAGATTAAATCAGATGAGAAACAGAAAGAGTTTAATGCAGGGCAAATAAATCATGGCCATCATGATCAAAATACTTACATTATTGCAAAATTTTTAATATACTATGGATTTTGCTAAGAAAAATTCACTGGTATTTATAACTGCTTTTGGTTAATCTTATTGATTAACAAATAGCTAAAAAGAATACAGAAAAAGAGCACTTCAAATATTTTGTCTTAAACCACGTAAAATATTGTGATAAAATTAAGTTATAGAAAAAAGTATATGTTAACATAAGGAACACTTGGATATATTCAAATGTTAAAGAAAAAGAAATATCCTAACCATTTTTGATGACCTAATATTACATTGTGTATGTATATATTACATAAATATACCAATTTTTTATACTTTTCTTTTTCTCCTGTGTAGTACTCAGTTTCCACTTATCATATAACCTTTGGTAATTTCTTTGTCATTCATTTAAACTTGGGTGATGAATGTTTTCGTGGTATATGAGAAAAATCAATAATCTCATTTTGCAGTGTTTTCAATTCTGAAACTTTGTAACTTCATCAGGTTAAATATTTGCATGAAGCAATATCTCTTTTTGTCTATGTGATAACAGTTCAAAATCTTACCATTCTGTGATATGTAACAAGCTTCATTAATTAGTATTTATCTGTTTAAATTAGTGTGATTAAAAGCTCATTGCCATTCTTCTGATTTCTATAATTAATAATGTTATTTAAAAATAAATTCTTGACTTAATTTTTCTCATTAGTTTTCAAATTTTTAATAGAAAGACATTGTAAAGCTAAGAATCATTAATTAGTCCAAATAATGTAATGATACATATAATTTAATCAAGTAGGTTGTTAAAATTTCCTTTAAAATTTCCTCTACTTAATCTGTAATTGTACTTTTAGTTTTCTCTGATATTCTAAGTTTATTCAAGAAAGTATGTTTTTCATTTTCAAAAAATTTGATTATTTCCATTATTAAAGCATTTGCAATAGGTATATTATTTGCATTGAAGTGATTTGTATTTTTAGTACATTTAATAATATATTTAATAATAAAATATTCTTTACAAATTCATATTTGGTTAATTTTCTGAATGATTTTTCAATGATTAAAATAAATTTCAATCTCTGTTTTTGGAGTAAAATCATTTAATAATTCATAACTATTAATTTATTCAAATAATTAAAATATGCATTATTTCCTTAAATGCTTAATTTCTTGAATTATTTTAACTTATTGTATATAATACCATATAAGGTACCTCATTCTGACTAATTTTTAAATTGAAATATCTATAGTCTACAATTTGTATTTATTGTAATCCTTCTTTGTTTTGTTTGTAATTAGGGATGTCTTTGGTAACATTTATTCTCTACTAATATACTTTTTGACTAATCTCTCATCTTATACATTCATTGCATCTATTTTTATATATATGTGCTCTTTTCATTTTCTGGTCGTTTTTACCAAATGTGTTTGCCTTGATTGCATTTCTGTATATTTCTATGTTAGAAATTGCATCCTGTTGGTTTGTGTTGGCAACTATGATCAATAGATTCTATAATTTTTAAGACTACAATAAGTTCAGAAAAAGTTCTTTTAAATTAAATTCAGACTATGCTTTTCTTTTATAATATATTATATAAAACATTTATGATGTTATTAAATAAATGTAATATAACTTTTGTGCAATATGAAAACTCTAGACTGTTTATATTTTCCCACTTATTCCCTTACTTATATCAAAGCAATTATACTGTTTTCAAGATGTGGCCGGGAGTAATTTATTTACTTGTTCAGTATTCCAAAAACACTTATTTTTCCCTTCCTCCCTCCTTCTGTCCTTCCCTTCCTTCCTTCCTTCCTATCTTCCTTTCTATTTATTAGATATGTTTTTATTCATTTACAGAAAAATCATACATAACATTCAGAGTTCCAAATGTACCCTCTGTATTATTAAATCTTGTCTTAGTGTGGCACTTTGTTACAATTGAAGAAAGAACATTTTTTAAATTGTGCTATTAACTATAGTCTATGTTTAAATTAAGGTTGATTGTTTGTCTTGTACACTCATGTTGTGTGTTTTTTTTTAATTTTATTATAGTAATATATAAATGCAAACTAAAACTTCCCCTTTTAACCACATTCAAAATACTTTTATTCATATTGCCATGTAAAAGATCTATGTATTTTAAAGTTCAACTATTTAAATAATGATAAATGAAAAAAACTGTAATAAAAGTCTAAGTAGGTGGATTTTGCTTGTTGTTTGATTTGTTGTTTGGATTTAATCTTCCTAGGGTCCCTCACCATTCATGGACTTGAAGTTTGATGTCTTTCCTTATTTTTAGAAATATATATTTCTTCTCATGCACTCACTTTCAATTCTTGTG
>JAQZBX010096776.1:0-11764 GCA_029593785.1 Cabassous unicinctus
AAGGTAAACAAGACTTTAAAAAAAATTTTTTTTTAAACTTGGAATGAAAACATTCCTCTCCATCCACAGGCTCTGAGCTAATAAGCATTGTCCTAAAACACATTGACCCATGTGTCACCCATGTTCATCCATGAGACCCTTCCATCACACTCAACCATGTCAGTCACCCCAGCTTCAGGAAAAGCCTGAATAAACAGATGGACCAAGCCCCATACTGACTGGAAAACTTTACAGGTTTTGTTTCAAACTCATTAGGCATGTTTAGGTGGGGAAGGGAGTAACAACTTTTCTTTCATCCAGAATAGATTTGGAACCTTTTCCTTTGTGGTGTGATCCCCTGTCTCTTGCAATGCTACAAATACAAACTAAAGGGGAGCATGTCAATGACACAGTCAGCAAGAGGCTGTCAAGGCCCCTAAAGATACCGTGCAGCTAAGAGCGATTTTCCCATATGTCCTCAAGGCCTGTCTGGGCTTCATGGTAGAAAAACATCCTGCACATTTAAAGAATTATCACTTAATCATGTCAGCATATTTGGGGCTTCATAAATGTGTAAGGTCACTTCTGGGTGATCCTAAACTATCTGTACATGGAAAGTAAGCCAAAACACATGTTAGCCCTAAGGACTGGTGGTACACAGGAACACCCTTGATATAACTGACAGAGAAGAATTTGTAGGCAGCTGTGGGCTGTATCACCAACACTGGTCCTGGTGACATTATACAACTTAAGACAGAGCTTGAATACCTTGTGGAGTCAGCAGAACCCCAAGCCAGAATTATACAGCCCATCATTCAAAGCCCAGCGGGGCTGCAGTTTGTTATTGCCATGAGCTGTGGGGAGCCTCACAGCCGAGGGTTTTTTAAAAATCATACGCACCTAGGCTTTCCACAATACATGTAATTTTTTAGCACTTGACAGTTATAAAACCACGAGGCAGCTTAACGTTCTCATGGGCTCTGCTTACAAGTTAGGGAACTTAAACAGCAAAAAGAGTTGGCCGCTTTCCTGGGCTTATATCATAATAGCTTCTAAATCCTAGTTCTGGGCTTGGAGTGTGGGAACCTCTGAGGTCTTAGAGAAATCTGAGAGTAATGAAAATAATCAAAAGGCAAGTTTAAGGAACAGGAAAGACAAAGAGAGCTGTTGAATTATCATGAGACGAAGACGAGACTAAGTTATCTGAGGCTGTAACTCCTAATGATACAGGAAAAATGCCCTTGTGGGAAGGGCTGTTCATCCCAAACTGGTGACCAATGGAGTAAAAGGTCCTTTAAAGGGGAGCAGGCAAACAATTCCCTGGGGCTGTCGAAGCTCAGACCACCCAATGTCTAGAAACTGAGCATGGCACCTTTCTAGACTCTCTTGAGTCATAGTTTTAATCATATTAGCCTATGGTTCTCTGCCCATTCCAGAAAATAAACAAAGAAAAAAGTCATAGCAATTGCCAAAAGGTAGAAACAAACCAAATGTCCATCAACTGATGAATGGATACACAAAATGTGGTATATCCATGCAATGGATAATAATAATAATAATAATAACTCACCATAAAACAGAATGGACTGATTCATGCTACAACACAGATGAACCCAAAATCATCATGCTATGTGAAAGAAGACAGACACAAAAAGTCACACATTATATGATTCCATTTATATGAAATGTCCAAAATAGGCAAATCAAAGAGACAAAAAGCAGATAAGTGCTTGTCATGGGCTGGGGGAAGGGGAGAACGGAAAGTGACTGCTAATGGGTTTGGATTCCCTTTTGGGGTGTTTCAGAACTAGATAGAGGTGGTAGTTGCACATTATGAACGTACTAAATACCCACTGAATTGTACACTTTAAAATGGGTAATTCCATGTTATGTGAATTTTACCTCAATTTTTAAAAAATGCATACATCATTGAAATGGATGCCCCCCACATACAGTGACTGGAAGATTGGATGAGGAAGTTGTGGGTGAAAAGGAAGAAATTAAAGCAACTGATGACATTTGAATTCATCAGAGGGCAGGGATGCCGAGAAGGGGGAGCTCAGCATACATTTTCCAGTTCTGCTGTCCAGAAGAGAGTCCTGGGCATATCCCATGAAAAGAAATTTAGTAGGTCTGCCCTTGATTGGGTGGGGGTGGGGGGGTGAGGGGAGGCTTGAGAAAAACATATTTTTGCCCTGGCCAAAACCCTTTCTTGGCAGCCCAGTCAAAGAAAGGGGTGGGGGGAGACTGGTTATGTCAGATGTCAGTCACCTAGGACAGCTTTGCTAGACAGTGCCTCCACTTACATGTGGCTAAAGGAAAAGATCATATACAGGGTGGGACAAAGACCAATGACTCCAGATGAAGCTCCAGCCCCCTTCTCAATTCATAATGTGGGAAGCACAACACCTCCAGAATTAGGTCTCTCCCGACATCATAACCCATGACTCAAGCAGAGCCACTACACATCTCCTCTTAGTGGATCAGACATGGTCCCAGGTCAGGATCCTCCTTCTCCTTGCAAAATCCCAATGCATGTTGGCCTCTGTCAGCCCTGCATGCCATGAGCATCTATTGGAAAGCACCAGAGAACAGCAGCAGGTACCGAAATTTTATTACAATAAATTAAAAATAATCCTCCATCAGAGATCATTGTCTTTATTTAACGCCTCTTCATGAAGAAAAGCAGTCCATTTTTAAGTAGAAAATGTCAAGCTCATTCATCTTGGAAGTAGGTTTTCCATTCAAGTAAGAAGTTGGAGTAAAAGATTCAGTTACTTTAAGAAAACAATGTTACATAATAACATTTATTGCTCTAAAAGGGATTTTAAATATTTATAAATTTGATATTATTCATAGTCCCAAAATCTCTGAAAAGAAAAAAAAATGGAAAAATAGATTTTCCTATGTGTTTTCCATGGCCAAGTCTGGGGGGGGGGAATGTTTAAATAATGAATAATGAATATAAATGTTTGAAAAATCAATTTTATGACTCCACTAGACTAAATTTCATAAATGATTGGAATTACTTAACATTTCTCATGAGTATGGAGTTTAGTATAGAATCATTGCTTCTTAGCGTCATATCTGAGGCCTTTAAATATTATTTGGTTTTCTACTGTTAATATAGCAGGGAACTAGGTAGATACATAAATGGATGGATAGATGATGATAATGACAGTGATGATAATTTTAATTTTTTATGTTTTTTGAAGTTTTTAGTTCTTTTTAGTGCCCTTTTCCATTTGCTTCCCTCCTCCAACATTAAAAGAACACAAGTTCTCCTTAGAGTGAATTAAATGATAAATGCAAACAAGGAAGTAGAGTCACTTTACCTTGGGTGGCAGATACTCTTGACCTTCTACCCAACAAGCTGCTCCTCTCTTTTTTCTTAGCTTATAAGTCCTGATATCGTTCAGATAGGTACAAGCTCGGAAAAAGGAGTACCTGGGAAATGAGCCATGATTGGCCTAAATCATAGACCTTGGTTAGCAATTGGTTCAGAGGTAAGCATATCACTCAATTCTAGCCAAACAGAGATAGAGGATATCTCTTGGGAAGCTTCTGAGCAGGAGTTTTCTCCTAGATAAAAGAGGGAGTGCTGAGGGAGAGAAAGACAGAGAGAAAGAGAGGAAACCTACCCCTTTCCTTCCTGTTTCGATCCCCATAGGGTGGAATGGAACCTTGGAGCTATGATTACCATCTTGTGATCTTGATAAAAAGGCTAAAAGAATTAAAAAATCACTGTCTTAGCTTGCCAGAACTGCTGTAACAAATACCCACAGACTTCTTGGCTTGAACAACAGGAATTTTTTGTCTCAGTTTTGTAGGTTAGAAGTCAATGTCAAGGTATGGGCAGGCCATGCTTTCTCTGAAGTCTGAGGCATTCTGAAGCTGGCTTGTCAGTGATCAGTCTCAGTCTCCATCACATGGCCATCTGTCCCCTTTTGTCTCCTCCCGTGGCTTCTACTCCTCCTACTCAGTCATCCTTTCTATCCAGATTTTCCCTCTTTATAAGGATTCCAGTCATAATGAATTAAGGCCACCCTGATTCAATTTTATCTGATCTAAATAGGATCTCCAAAGATCCCATTTGCAAATGAATTCACACCCACGGGACCCTGGGTTAGGCATGAACATGTCATTATGGGGCAATGATTCAATCCTCAACAATCACCAAACCAAAAAGTTGTCCTGCTGAACAAACCCTAAAACAGCTGACCAACAGCTCCTTGTTAAGTCTAAACTATCTTTTGGTTTAAGCCGCTCTTAGGCTGATTGGTGTTTTGAAGACCTACCTGTTGCAGCCTACCTGTTACACCTGGACTTCATGCTTTTCTACAGGCTTTGAAATGGCATCCTCATGATGTCTTTTCAGGCAGTGCCACTGAGCATGCTAAGCAGACAAGAGAATCCGGGCTGGAAAACTAGAGGGAAGTCTCGGTCTCTGCAGTTGCACAGAGTTTAGATTTTAAAATATATTCTTTTTCAGCAACATTTTTATTGTTTTGCTATTTCTGCTCCTGTTCCCTCCTGCACACATTTATGCTATAATGCTATTATAGAAAGTACAACTCTCCTCTAATGAAGACAACAAAACCTGCCTGCTACAAAATGCCTTCTACGTTCCTGCAGTGGAAGGAGGAGGCAAGGAGGGTATTTTTAAATGTCCCCAGCTTTTGAGTATCAAGACATTTTTCTGTTTGGGTGCTACTGGTGAGGTCTACTTAGAAGGTCATTGCTCATAACCCCACCCTCCACATCGCATTATCAACATCCCCTCCGTTGCAGGCATCAGCTGTTGTTAAAACTGGCCTCTTGTTGCATTCCCGGGGTTTTTCTATGTAGTTATTTTATGACAATGATTAGGGATTGAATCATATCCCCCAAAAAGACATTCTCAACTCCTAACCCTGTGAACAAACTAATTTGTAAATAGGATCTTTGAAGATCCTATTAGTTAAGATGAGGCCAAACTGAATCAGGGTAGAACTTAATCCAATATGACTGGAGTTCTTACAAGCAGAGAAAATGTAGGCACAGGAGAAGAGAGAGAAGGAGACAGATGGACATGTGATGAAGGCATAGATGGAATTATGAATCACCTGCAAGCCACCACCAGAAAGCTATAGACTTCAGAGAAGGCATGACCTGCCCATAACTTGGTGTTAAACTTCTAGGCCCCAAAACTGTGAGAGAACAAAGCCCTGCTGTTTAAGCCACCAGTCTGTGGTATTTGTTATAGCAACTCTGGCAAACTAAGACAACTATTTTAGGCTGATGTCTAAATTTCAGGTGAATGTCAGCTTCTGGCTCCAGACCTTGGGAGGTCTAGTTTAGCTCAGGGACTCCCTGGAATCTATCACAGTCCCAGCCCACAAGGAATTTATAATCCACTGAGAAAAAAAACATCTACAATTTAATGGGGATTTGTTATGTACTCTGCACTATTTAAATAATGTTTAAAAGTTCAAACACATCATCTCATTTATTCACCTAAGCCCATATTACAAACCTCACTCAGTGGCTTATGTCAAATACATAGCACAGTTGCCTAGAAAGGGTCACCTAAGCCAATATATATATATATATATATGCACAAAGTGTCCTGGCTACTCAGTGAACTTGTGCAATTATAGAGCAAGACCAAACAGTCTGTTCCAGTCATGCTGTTCTCAGGTGGCTCCAGAGAAACAGCAAGAATCTGATCTGGAGCAAGGCAGATGCCACAGTGGTCAGGGAAGTGGAAGTTCAGGGAGTGGCATGAGAGTAGAGAGCTGCTCATGGCAAGCCCTGGGAGAAGGCCATTTGCAGGCATGGAAATGGAAAGGAGTTTAAACTCATTTGGAGAAAATTTTCCTGTAAAGTTTTGAAAAGCCATATTCCCTAGAGCAGTTTTCTTTTTCCAGTGTGTGAGGTCCAGATCCATCAAGACAGTTGTCAGAAATATGGATTCCTGGAAACCTCCTGATCTACCAAATCGGAACTTAGGAGGCTGGAGCCCAGAATCGCTCTATCAGTGAGCCATCTTGGTGAACTTCATGCAGGCTAAATTGAGAACCACTGCCCCCAGATGATGACTCAAGCACCAAGCCAAACATTTATTCATTCAACAAACACTTATTGTACATCTCTATGTGCTAGGCCCAGGGATGTGAGAGATGAATGACCTTCCTCATTACTGTGATCGAGAAGAAAGAGAATCATGAATATATTTAACTCTGGAATATCCTATATTTCCAAAGTCACCAAAGTATTCAAGAAAACTATTCTAATTATGGCTTAATTAACAGAAATAAGAAATAGGAAACTCATGAGCTCAGATCTGAACCCTGTATAACACTGCATAAATAGTGCTAGAGGGCTATTCTGAGCTTCATTAATAGAAACTCCCAGAAAGATTTGAAATCAGAGACCTAACCTCAAAACTGGAGCATCTAGAAAAGAGCAAACTAAATCCGAAACAACCAGAAGGAAGGAAATAACAAAGATTAGAATAGAGATAAACAAAATAGAGAATTTTTAAAAAATAACAGAGAGAATCAACAAAAACAAAAGTTTGTGCTTTGAAAAGATCAATAAAATTGACAAACCTTTAGCAAGACTGACAAAGAACAAAAGGAAAAGGACACAAATGGCTAAAATCAGAAATAAAAAGGGGACATTACTACCAAACCAACTGAAATTAAAAGGACTATAAGAGCACACTATGAACAATTATACACCAACAAATTAGATAGCCTAGATGAAATGGACAAATTCCTAGAAACACACAAACTACCTATACTGACTCAAGAAGAATTTCTCAACAAACCAATAAATAGTAGAGATAAAATCAGTAACCAAAAACTTCCCAACAAAGAAAAGACAGGAACAGATGGCTTCAGAGTGAAATTTTACAAAACATTGCAAGAAGAATAAACACCAACCCCGTTCAAACTCTTCCAAAAATTGAAGAGGAAGGAACACTCCCTAATCATTCTATGAGGCCAACATCACCCCCATACCAAGACCAGATAAAGATACCACATAAAAGAAAATTACAAACCAATATCTCTTAGGAATACATGCAGAAATCCTCAACAAAATACTACCAAATTGAATCCAACAGCATATTAAAAGAATTATACATCATGATCAAATGGGATTTATCCCAGGTATGCAAGAGTGGTTCAGCATAAGAAAATCAATTAATGTAATACACCACATAACAGAATAAAGAGGAAAAACACATGATCATCTCAATGGACTCAGAAAAGGTATTTGACAAAATCAAGCACCCTTTCTTGACTAAAAAAAAAAACAAAAACACTTAGAACACTAGGAATAGAAGGAAACTTCCTCAATTTGATAAAGAACATATTTGAAAAGCCAAAAGCTAACATCTGACTTAATGGTTAAAGACTGAAAGTTTTCCCTCTAAGATCAGGACCAAGGCAA
Organism: Cabassous unicinctus; assembly: GCA_029593785.1. NCBI lineage: Eukaryota > Metazoa > Chordata > Mammalia > Cingulata > Chlamyphoridae > Cabassous > Cabassous unicinctus. The sequence continues at coordinate 7,420 of JAQZBX010096776.1, forward strand.
GGATACCTACTGTCATCATTGTTATTCAACACTGCACTTGAAGTTCTAGCCAGAGCAACTAGGCAAGAAAAAGAAATAAAATCACCCAAATTGGAAAGAAAGAAGTGAAACTTTCCCTGTTTGCAGATGGCATGATCCTGCATACAGAAAATCCTGAAAAATCTACAGCAAAGTTCCTAGAACTAATAATTGAATTCAGCAAATAATTTTGAGATCAACACTCAAAAATCAGCAGTGTTTCTATACACTAGTAATGAACAATCTGAAGAATAAATCAAGAAAAGAATTTCATTTATAGTAGCAACTAAAATAATCCAATATCTAGGAATAAATCTAACCAAGGATATAAAGGATTTGTACACTACAAAACATTGTTAAAAAGAAATCAAAGGAGACCTAAATAAATGGAAGGACATTTCATGTTCATGGACTGGAAGACTAAATATTGTCAATATGTCAATTCTACCCAAAGCGATTTATAGATTCAATAAGATCCCAATCAAAATTTCAAAAACCTTTTTTGCAGAAGTGGAAAAGCCAAGTCATCAAATTGATATGGAAGGGTAAGCGGACCTAAATAGCCAAAGCCATCTTGAAAAAGAAGAACAAAGTTGGAGGACTCACATTTTTTGGTCTTAAAATGTATTGCAGGGAAACGGATGTGGCTCAAGCAATTGGGCTCCCATCTACCATATAGGAGGTCCAGGGTTCGATTCCTGGGGCCTCCTGGTGAAAGGCAAGCTGGCTCGTGCAGCAAGCTGGCCTGAGCAGAGAGCTTACCCACACGGAGTGCTGGCCCACATGGAGTACTGGCCCATGCAGAGTGCTGGCCTGTGCAGGAGTGCTCGCCTGTGCAGAGAGCTGGCGCAGCAAGATGATACAACAAAAAGAGACACAGAGGAGAGACAATTAGAGACGCAACAGATCAAGGAGCTGAGGTGGCACAAGAGATTGAGCTCCTCTCTTCCACTCCAGAAAGTCCCAGGATCGGTTTCCAGTGCCACCTAAAGAGAAGGCAAGCAGACACAGAAGAACACACAGAGAAAAGACAGCGAGCGCAAAACAATGGCAGGGAGGAGGGAAATAAATAAATAAAATATATCTTTAAAAAAAAACTTACAGCAAAGCTACATTAATCAAAACAGCATGGTAGAAAAAAGATCTAGGGTTTAGGACAGCAGGTGAAGGCTCCACACCACCCAGAGGAGAGAGAGATGAAAGAGGGAAATCACGACAACAGACCCATGAGTTGAAACCAGCAGTGGCTGCTGCTGCTGGCACCCTCCCCCACACTAAAGACTCTTTAGAATTCTCGGGACTCTGGGCCTGCGACTAGAGACAAAGGGGGCTCCAGGCATCTACCAGCCCAGGAAAGAGGAGAGAGAGGGACACAGCCTAAGGCTGACTCAGCTTCTGACCCACAATTGGGCTGCGGTGCCCCACGGGCCCTTCCAGGCCAGGTGGGACCACATAGTTGTTTGCCCTGGGAGCCGCCAAAGGACTGGAGAAATCTGATCCTTTCAATCTCCCTCTCTTCTAGCCTGGACTAATTATTGAGGACTCCACAGGAGAGGAGAGAGAGAGCCTGGGTCTGACTCGGCTTTTAACTCGCAGGTTTGGTCTGCCCTGTCCCGAGAGCCATTCCAGGCTGGGTGGGGTTGTGCCATTGTTTGCCTTGGAGCTTGCAAGGGGCTAAAGATATACAAACCTTCCAATCTCCTCCTCTACTAACAGGGACTGACTGTTGAGGACTCAGAGGGGAGTGGAAATATTTCCTAGCTGGGAAAAGGGAGGAGGCTGCCAGAGAAAACTGGAGAACTGTCTCAGAAAGTTTGAATTACAAGGCTCTTAGCCTCCAGACAGGAAGCTCTATCACATTGATCTGGTCTGTGTTGCAAAAAATACACTCCGACCAGGCATTGAATTGAGAGATGCCAAAGAGCACCATCTCCTGGCAGACCAAGGAAGTGCAAATAAGAAAATTAAAAATAAGTAGGAGAGGCTTTTACTGGCTTCTATAGCCTCCCTGCTCAAGGTCCTAGGAAGCAACACTACAACCAATTACTGGGTCCAGTGCCCAGTTTTGAGCAACCAGGAGGACAATCCAGGTCGAGCCAAAAATCAAAGAGCTGTGGTAACTCACAGCCTCCTGCCACTAAATCCCTATAAAAGAGAAAGAGATTGAACATCTGAGTAAACTACATCCTAACCAGATGCCTAAAAACCAGCAAAAAAATTACAAGCCATACTAAGAAAATAGAAGACATGGCCCAAGAAAAGGAATACAACAAAGCCCCAGAAGAGATGCAAAATTTGAGAGAACTAATCAGCGAGATGAGCACAAATTTCCAAAATCAAATTAATGAGTTGAAAGACAATATAATTAAAGAGATAAATGATGTCAAGAAGACATTGAGTGTACACGAAAGAAGAATATGAAATCCTGAACAGAAAAGTAACAGAGCTCATGGGAATGAAAGACACAATAGGTGAGGTCAAAAACACATTTGAGGCGTACAACAGCAGACTCAAAATGATAAGAGAAAAAATAAGTGATACCAAAGACAGAGCAGCTAAAATTGAAGAGAGAAAAGAACAGAGAGAGAAAAGAATGGAAAAAATTGAGCAGGGGCTCAGAGAGTTGAATGACAACACAAAATGCAACAACATACATGTCATGGGAGTTCCAGAAGGAGAAGAGAAGGGAAAAGGGGCAGAAAGAGTATTTGAGGAAATAATAGCTGAAAATTTCCCAACTCTCATGAAAGAAATGAACTTACATGTCCAAGAAGCACACCGTACCCCAATCAGAATAAATCCAAATAGACCTACACCAAGACACATACTACTCAGAATGTCAAATGTCAAAGATAAAGAGAAAATTCTCAGAGCAGCAAGACAAAAGCAAACGATAATGTACAAGGGTCATCCAGTAACACTTAGTGCAGATTTCTCTTCATAAACTATGGAGGTGAGAAGACAGTGGTATGATACAATTGGGAAACTGAAAGAGAAAAACTGCCAGCCAAGAATTCTTTATCCAGCAAAACTGTCCTTCAAATATGAAGGTGAGTAAAAAATATTCACAAACAAACAGAAACAAAGAGAGTTTGCAAAAAGAATCCACCTTTGCAGGAAATATTAAAGGAAGACTTAGAACATGAAAGAAAAAGACAGGAGAGAGAAGCTTGGAGGAGAGTATAGAAGAAAGAATAGCAGAAAGGATAACCAAAAGAGTAAAAAGACAAAAACAAGATGATATATGAAAACCAAAGAATAAAATGGAGGAAGTAAATGGTGTATTTACAGTAGTATCATTGAGTGTGAATGGATTAAATTCCCCAATCAAAACATACAGGCTGATAGAATGGATTAAAAAACATGAGCCATCCATATGCTGCTTACAAGAAACTCACCTTGGACGCAGGGATACAAACCAGCTGAATGTGAAAGGTTGGAAAAAGATACTCCACACAAATAGTAACCAGAAAAGAGCAGGTATAGCTATACTAATATCAGACAAAACAGACTTTAAATGCAAAAAAGTTATAAGAGATACAGAAGGCCATTATATATTAATAAAAGGGATGATCCACCAGGAAGATATAACTGTCATAAATATCTACACACCTAACCAGGGTGCCCCAAAATATATGAGACAAACTCTGGCAAAACTGAAGGGAGAAATAGACATTTCTACAATAATCATCGGAGACTTCAACACCCCACTCACATCATTAGATAGAACAACTAGACAGAGGATCAACAAGGAAACAGAGAACTTGAACAATATGATAAACAAGTTAGACCTAACAGACATATACAAAAACACTGCATCCAAACTCAGTGGGTTATACATTCTTCTCAAGTGCCCATGGATCTTTCTCCAGGATAGACCACATGTTAGGTCACAATTCAGCTCTCAATAAATATAAAAAGATTGAAATTATACAAAGCACCTTCTCAGATCATAAGGGAATGAAACTGAAATCAATAATTGACAGGAAAAAAGTAAATACACAAATGTGTGGAGACTGAACAACACACTCATAAATAATCGGTGGGTCAAAGAAGAAATTGCAAGTGAAATCAGTAAATATATTGAGACAAATGAAAATGAGAACACAACGTATCAAAACTTATGGGGTACAGCGAAGGCAGGCTTGAGAGGGAAATTTATAGCCCTAAATGCCTATATTAAAAAACAAGAAAGAGCTAAACTCAAAGATTTAACTGAACAACTAGAGAAACTAGAAAGAAAGAAAAAAAAAAACAGCAAACCAATTCCAAAGCAAGCAGAAGGAAAGAAATAATAAAGATTAGAGGAGAAATAAATAAAAATGAG
>JAQZBX010096778.1:0-11766 GCA_029593785.1 Cabassous unicinctus
ATGTCTCCAGCATCCAGCTCTCCCACCCCTTGGCCACCCGTGGTCCCCACCCAGCGTCACTGTTCCCTCACACCTACCAGACCATCTCCAGGCTCAGAGCTGGGAAGGGAAGGGTTGAGGAGCCTCTCAACCCCGTCTCCCACCAGGGTCTCCACCCCCGGCCGTTGAGGCCCCTCTGCTATGTTGTAAGCCCCCCATATGAAAGACAAGAGTGTCATGGAAAGAGCAGTGGACTGAGAGCCAAGGGACCTGCTTCTGCTCCTTCCTCAGTGCCCAAATGTCTGCGTGCCCTTGAGCTGGTCCCTCCCGGCGCGGGCCTCTTTGCTCACCTGTGAAATGAGGGGGCATGGGCTGGATGACCTCCAAGGTCCCTTCTAGCTCTGACATTCCAACGAGGTTGTGTCTCTCTTCTGGGTGATTTGCATATGCTTTGCATATATTAATGGTGCCGGCTTTCAGAGGAGGGTGCCGCCCACACCAGAGACCAGAGTCCCACCCTCCACTCCGACTCCCCTGCCCATTGGCCCACGATTCCACTGCTTGCATTTCTCAGAGGAGTGGAAACTGAGGCCGGAGCATTCCCTGAGAAGTCTGGCCTCTAAGTTCCGGCCATGCTGGGGGCAGGGCCCCGGACCTCTGGGATGGCCCTAGTGCCTAGTGGAGGGGCTCCCTACCCCACCCCCGTCACTCCTGCCCCGAAGACTCAAACAGGGAAGCTGTGTGCAAATTCCCCAAAGTTAGTGGTGGCTCTGATGGGGTATGTGAAACCCCAGGGGCTTGGGGGTCTCCCTCATTCTTTCCCAGGGCCTGAGCACCCTCTGGATGCCAGGAACATAGCTGGGTCTGAGAGCCCCTCCTCTGGGGATGTGTGGGTTGGAACTTGGTCCTCAGAGATGGTCAGCGAGAGAGGGCTATGCTGTTACCTTTCTGGGCCCTGCCTGGTCACCACACCTCGGGTGGGGTCCCCGAGCCCCTGCAGGGGTCACAGACATCACCAGGGAGGGAGAGCCAGCTGCTCTGCCAGCCAGCCTGATCTCATGGGGACTGCCCCCAGGGCCTCCTGCCCTGCCGTCTGCTGTGCCCTCGCTGTCCGGCATAGGGCAGTGCCCCGGGCCCAGCCCAGGACTGATTTGGCCCCCGACCCCAAAATAGCCCAGGCTGGAGTGAAGCTTGGCAGCCCGGAGAAGATAATGTGGGGTCACTGAGTAATGGTGAGGTTCTCTGAAGACAGGAGCAAAAATACTATATCCACTGGCAAGGAGGGCTGGGCCAGAGAAAAAGGAGGAAGAGGGACAGGGAAGGACTGCCCCAGAGGGCTGATCAGTTTCTGACCATATAATTGTATGCAGATTAAATGGGCTGATAGATGAAAATGCCCAGTACAGTGCCTGCCATATAGGAAACACTGGTAATGGTATGGGAGAGAGGGTAGGTGTCTCTGAACCCAGAGAAGACCCTCCCCTAGTCCTGAGATTTAGGGTTTTGTGGGGAGAGAGGAAGGGCTGTTTCTCCCACGCTTGGACACTCCCCCCACCCCACCCCCATCCCACAGCAGCACTGGGCTCAGGGCCCAGCAATCCTGGGACACCCTGCCCTCGTCCTCTCTGCTGGCTGTGGGGGTGGGCAAACAGCTTTCCTGCCCCTCCCGCATCTCTGCCCAGGACAGCTGGAGAGGAACCAGGCCCACGACACAGCAGAAGGACTGGAGGTTAGGTGGGAGGAAAAGGCTCCCAGTTGTGAAGGGTGGCCACTCCAAGGTGGGCAGCTCTGGAGGTGGTTTTGTGCCTTTCATCTCAAATGATAGGTGTGTTTGAGCATGAGTAGGCTGCTGTGAGGAGGGCAGGGGACTGGTCAGCATGACTTTTGAGATAACCTTTGTAGATCTAATTTCAACCATTGTGGCTGCTGGGTTGACAGAGTGCAGTGGCCATAATGGGGAGGGGTCCAGGTTTCCTAGGGAAGAGAAGGGGGCAGGTAAACCCCTCTGGGATTCCCCTGGGCAGAGAGGTGAAGTGCAGTGTAAAGAGCCACCAGCCTCCCCTGTTGCTGTGTGGCCTTGGACAAGCTATTGTCCTCTCTGGTCTTCAGTGTCCTTGGTGTGAGAAAAGGGCAGGACTAGAAGATCTCTGAGGTTCCTTCCAGCTGTCACAGGTTCTTCCCACTTCCTCTCCCCTGGGATAAGATAATATGTGCCTTGCCACATGGAGGGTAAGGAGAATATTTCCCTGTTCTGGCTAATCCAGGAAAAATGGAGATTTGGTCCAAGAGAATCCTGGCATCCCATCCTCCCCACCCCACCTCCACCCTTGCCTTACCAACAGCCCCTCCTGCTCCGAAGGCCCACCTTGCCTTAATCTGTCCTCCCAGCCCAGGGGACAGGTAAGGTAGTAGCTGGAAGATTCAGCTATTGTCTGAATCATAAGCTCACCATTATCCTCCCACCCCAGCAGCACTGGCTTTGCCACGCTCCATTCCATCCAGGAACTATAATCCAGTCCATATTTTTTCCCACCAAGGCACTGCCCTCCGGTCCTTCAGCTCCAGAAAGCCTCAGCCACCTGGCCCGGCCGTCTGCATGTCCCGGAATGGAGTGCTGTAAGACTGGGAAGGAGTTAGGTTTTCGCATGCCTGCCATCCTCACCTCTGCTAGCAGCCTCCTCCCAGGGGCTTCCTTTGTACCCCAGCTACAGAGCATGCTGGAGACCCCGGACCTAGGAATCCACTGAAGGGACCCCAGTCCCAGAGACCTTACAGAGAGACCCCAGATCCATAGAACCCACAGAGAGGCCCTGTGCAGGGTGAGAGGAAGAGGAGTGTCCTGTGCCCCCCACCCCCAGGGTGTGTGATAATTGCAGACGCAGCAGGCATCTTGGCGTCACCCTGAGCACCAGCATCTGCCTCATTGGGAAAGAATTAATGATCCCAGCTTCAGCTTTGCTGGAAAGGCATTCCATGGCTCACTGAAACACTTGCAGACACATCCCGGAACTCTGCTTCCTTCCCTGGGCCCTGTCGCCTGTGCACTTTGCCCCTATGCTGTGACCAGGTTGGCCTGATGAGTCCCTCACTCCTGTCCTCAGTCCCCTTCCAAGTTCAAAGTTAGGGCTCCGAGGGAGAGGAGGTGCTGACACAGCCTCTCGCTTTGCTGACCCCCAGACCTTTCAGGTCCTTCCCAGCCTGGCTGCTCTGGGGATTCCTGGGTGGTAAAGCAAAAAGACACCTTTGAGAGGCCTCCTGGAACCTCATCCATGAAGGAGGTAGGAGAGGCAAGAAAGGGGTCCTGGAGAGTCAGAGGTCACCTAAAAATGAAGCTTAGGGAAGCCTGGGTCTTACCCTTCCTGAGCCTGGCACCTCAACAGCCCGGCACCCTGATCTCTGCTCCATCTGGCAGCCTGGGGTTGGAGTCATCTGCCTCCCACCCTTAAGACAAAGTGAAAAGAAACTGAAGAGAAGCCTTCTCTTCTATCTTAGAAAATAGTTTATGTTAGAACGTGGGGTGGAAAGAGGTCAGACTTTGGGCAGAACTTCCCAGAGTGCACTGAATGGGAGAAGATGGATAGGAGGCAGTTTAGCTCATGGGCAAGTGATCAAGTTCTGGAGTCAGTCAGATCTGGGATGGAATTCCAGCTCCATCACTCACTCGCTGTGTGGCTTTGGGCAAGGTGCTCACTTGTTTCCTCATCTATAAATTGAAAGTGGCAATAGTAGCTTGCTCACAGGATGGGTAGCAGCATTCAACGAGGTAATCTAGGCACGGCTCCTGGCGCATTGTAAACATTCTATAAAGAGCAATTTCTTTGTCTTCACCCTCCTCCTCACTGTCAGTTGAAGTGATTGAGTGGAGGTCGCCCTCCATGGAGGAAGGGTCATGCATGAGAAAACTTCTTTAGACTTTTGGAACTGAGACTTCCATTTCCAAAACCCAGATCCTCACATCAACCTGCCTGGGGCTGGGCCGTGGAGCTGCAGCTTAGGGCTAGAGTCAAGAAGAAATCTCAGGGCTTCTGAGTCTTCACTCCCCCACCCTGCGCCCTACTGCCACCCGCCCCTCCTACACCCCCCCCCTCCTTGCTTCATCCAGGAAGCCCTCCGGAGCTAGGTACATTTAGTGAACATTCTTGATTCCTTCCCCCAGCTAATGTCCCAACATCTGGGTACAGCAGCTGTTTCTCCGTGGGATGCCTGCATCTTGGGTAATGGGTGGGAAAATTGGAACCATGAGATTGGCAGGGAGCTCTGAGAACACTTGCAGCTAGACGTGATGTGGGTATGGATTGGTCTGAGCTGGTCCGTTGAGGGCTGCGCCTGAGTGGGTGTCCAGGTCACAGTCTTTCCAAGCAGGACCGGTCTTGATGCCCCCCTGCCCCAGGGTAAAAGGAATTAGACAGGCATTGCAGCATGAAGGAGATAGAGGAGATTTCGAAAGAACTTCCCTGCAGGATAAGTGGAGCACAGGCTTGATAGGCAACTGAGGGGGAGCCTGTCATGGCAATTTGGGGGATGGGTGGGTGAAGAAGCCAGGGAAAGGGCTTCCGGCAGCCCCTCTCACAGTGTAGTGCGAATGTGTGAGCACAGTTGGGTGTGAAATGCCTGTGTCCTCTGTTGCAGCCAGGAGGGCATGCAGGAGGGGGACCTCCCTCGGGGTTAGCCTGTGGGTGGGTGGAGCAGATGAGGGTCTCTTGGGCTGGGAGAGGGTTGTCAGCAGAGCAGTGAGGACAGGCCCCTGGCTTTGACCCCACCAACCTTCCAGAACGGAGTGACCTGGACTGGGGAGGCAGATGGGCCCTCTAAGGTGCTATAAGGGGTGCTTCCGTGGGCAGCCGGGTAGTCTGTCCCCGTGTCTGGGAGGAAAGTCCAGGCCTGGCTTGTTGGCCATCTGTCCTGGGGATCCCATTCTGGGGACCCCGTGTTTTCTGTGTTGTCCTGCTGTCTGTCCTCCTGTCTGTCTCACACCAGTGTCTTTGCCCCCTCAGCCCCTGCTCTTCCTCCCACGCCCAATCTCTATCCTGCCTACCCCTCAGACCCCAGTGACCCTCCAAGGGGCAGCCCCTCGGATTCTGCTTTCTCAGTCCCCGCACGCCCAGGGCCCAGAGCCCCTGCCCCCAGCGCTTCCACTTTGGGAGCCCCCACCCCCTCCTCTCTCCTTCTCCTCTGCTCCCCCGGCCCAGCATTCATTCTGGGCATTCATTCACGACTTTCCTCCTTTCCTGTCCCTCACCCAGGGCTCCAGCGTGCAGCGGGAGGGAAGCCTCCAGGACTCTGTTCCCTCTGTTTAAAGTCTCCAGGTTAGTAAGCCAGGAGGGAGGCCCCCGACCCCGCGTGCCCATCTCCTTAGCCAGACACCCCTCCCCAGCCAGGAGGGTCAGAAATGGGGGAGGGGGCTGTCCCTGGTGGGCCCAGGCCTTTGCCAGGGGTGGGGGCGACAGAGAACTGGCTTGGGGAGGGCCCTGTGTCTGGCAGAGAATGTGTCTGTGTATGCACGCGTGTGCATGTGAGTGTGAGTGTGTGAGCACGTGTGCATGTCCATACGTGTGCTGCCTGGGTCGGGGGAACTGCAGAGCCTCCAGGTAGTCTGCCGAGGGGGGCTGGCGGCCTGGGGAAAGGGGGGTCTGGAGCAAGGGACCCCTCTTGTGGGAAGAAGCCCATGTTCCAGCGCTGGGGGGACCTTGGGGAATGGGAGGAGATGAGACTGCAGCCAAGGTCAATACGGATTTGCTTAGTTTATAGGCACTTGCAAATCTCAGACCCATTTCATTTATTCAATCTTTTACTGATTCATTCATTCAGTAAAGATTTGTTGAGCACCTTCTCTGTGCCAGGCATCGAGCTAGCTCAGGACTCAATAACAGTGACCGACCGAGGCAGGTAAGGTTCCTGCCCTTTTTGCTTAACTGATGAGCAGATAGAGGTTAAGGGTTGGTTGAATTCACCAGCTCTGGGGACCTCTGGCTGTGGCCTGGCCAGCTGGCTGTACAGTGCCTGTCCACCACCCCAGGGAGAAGGCTTTCTGTCCACAGATGTCCCTGGCCACCCATTCTCCCTATGCTGACAGGTCCTTTGTACTTTTCCCCGTAGAGTGTCCCCCACCCTGCAGGAACCTCAAGGAAGCAGTGACTGTAGCCCCTAGTCCCTGATGGGGCTGCATTGCTGGGCCAGTGCTGAGGCTGCTCCCAAGGGCCTCAGGGAGCCCAGGCTAGGGTGTCTGCACCCTGCTCTTGTGCCCAGGACCAGCAGCCTGGAGCCCTGGACTTGAGAGTCAGCCTGACCTGGGTTCAAATCCTCATGTAAGCTGTTTCCTAGCTGTGTGGACTTGGACAAGCCACTTTCCCTCTTCCCACCTGTAAAGTGGGACAAGGACACCTATCAGGCGAGGTTGTTGAGACAAGGAAAAGAAGAGCAGCAGATGTCAGGAGCCTGCAGGCCCTGCCTCCCTGCTGGCTCCCTATTTGTCCCCACCCCTGGCCCGCCTGGGTACTTCTGGGTGCTGTCTCGGCCCCCTCCAAAGGAGAGGGGCTGCAGAATCCCCCTCTTGGCTGTTTTGGAGCTCCAGCTCCTCCAGCCCCTCTCCAACTCTCTCCACTGATGCTTCAACCCCAATCTGGGCGGGCGGCTGGGGGAGGCAGCCCTCCTTGCCGCTGCCGCTGCCGCTGCCGCTGCCGCTGCCGTGATGGCTTTTTAATAACTTTGCTCGGAGACAATCTGCAGAGTGCTCGTTTGTCTGCCTCTTAATTAAAATTACCGTTTTCCTAAAAGAGCAGCGATGATGCTGGCTGCTCCTTTCCCTCCCCTCTCCACGACTGCTGCTGGAGAAGAAGGCAAGAGCCGACTTGAGACCACAGCCCTTCCTGCTCTGCTCCCCTTCCCCATACAGAGAGCAGAGGTGCTAGAGGTGCCGAGGCTCAGCACTGGGGAGGGGATGGGGGAGCCAGGGAGGGGCCTGGGCAGAGCCTGTAGCAGGGGCCTGAATGCTCTCCTCTTTGGCCCACTCTCTGCTGGAATATCCTCCAAGCCTTGCTTTCTACATCTGAAAAACGGGGAAGCAACCTGCTTTTCCACTTGGGGTGCAGTAACAAGTGGGTGGGTTGGGTAAAGTGCTGTGAAGGATTATTCGAATGTGTAGTGTGTGCGGCGGGGGCATCATCTGGGGGCAGAGGTTACCGTGCTGGTGGCCACAGTAGGGTCGGCTCCTCATGGTTGACTCTGGTTTTGGTTGGAAGAGACCTAGGTGTTCCCTCTGCAGGCTTTGGGAAAACAAGGTTGTGGAGGGCTGGCGGGGGTGTGGAGGGCTTGTTTAATGGTTGCTGAGTTTGTGGAGGGGGAACCGTCACTGGTAGTAATGAAAATCTCGTGACCAATATTTATTGAGTGCTCGTGGGGAGCCGTTGCTGAGCTAAGCTCCATCCATGTCTTAGTTCATTTAATCCTGTGAGCCTGATGCTGTTGTCTCTGCTTTCAGAGGAGGAGACAGACCAGAGGGGTTAAGTAAGTACCCAAGGTGACGCCAGCAGTCCCCGACTCCAGGAGGGCAGGCCTCAGCCCCACACCCTCTCCTTCCACTTTGCTCTCCACCTGAAGCCTTTCTTAGGTCTAACCTCAGTCTCTCCTGCTGCATGTAGTGTGCTATACCTTTACCTCACTTTCCGCGCCCCCGCAAGCAGGGTTCCTCCATGGTTCATGCCATTGACAATTGCCACTGGGGTTCACCTCCGCCTTCTTCCCCCAGCCTCATTCTTGGTTCCACCTCTGGCAGGGGAGGGGGGTGTTGAGGGAGGACGAGGATTGGACATTAGAGAGTTCATGTTTTCTGACGTCTTTTCACTTCTGGCTGTTCTCATCACACCTTGGGAAAAGAACACATGGAGATGGGAAAGTGACTCAGGGACTTGGTTGTGACAGCCGGAGCTGCTTGGTGGTGGGGCATGGGGAGGTGGTGGTCTTACATTACAGTGCCACCAAGGCCCACCTAGGAAACTGCTCTAGGAGGTACGATGAGAGGGAATGGGGTAGCAGCCTGTGGCCCTGGAGATCTGACATCTGGAAGGGCCTCCTGACACTTCAGCTGTCACCAGATGGGGGTCTCACCAGCTCCCATTAGGCCTGGCCTTTTCTCCTGCAGCCCCTCTTCTGGGAGTGCCCTCCCTCCATCATCTCCTATATCTGCCCGTCCCTTGGCCAGCTCCTCCCTGACCACCTTTGGACTCACCCCTCTGTACTCCCGTATCACTGTCAAATCTTTCACGGCTCTTAACGTGATTTTCCTCGAACTGTCATCAGGTCTGTACATAACTGAGCCTACTAGTCCACGTTTGTTCTTGGGAGCAGGAAATGAGTAAAGCAGTGGGTGAGGACAATAGAGAATGGTGGGGGCTGTGGAGAGGAGAAGGGTGAATGTGCTCCTTAAAGGTGTTAAAATTCAAAGAAACAAAACAAAATATCACCAGCCAAACAAAATGCCCATGTCCCAGTGTAGGTCCGGTGTGGTCCTTCCTAGACCATGATTCAATTCTCTTGGCATCCTCACATTGCCCAGCACAGAGTTAGGGTGTACTCATTGTTTGTTGAGTGAATACACGACCAGGCATGTGCCAGGCACTGTGCTAGGAACTTTACATACCTTATTTTTTCCTATCCTCCCAAGGTAGGCACTATTCTCACCATTTTGCCTTTGGAGAAACTGAGGCCCACAAAAGTAAAATGGTTTGTTCAAGGTCACAGGTGGGAAGTGGCCAAGGTGAGATTTGAGCCTTGATCTTCTGTGTCCTTCCACCTGCTGTTTGGCCGTGGGCGTGCGTTCATGTGACACATGACACATGTGTCATGTCAGTACTTCCCTGGAGTTGCTGGGAGCACTCATGCAGCTCGTGGTCACCCAGTTAACGTGCACTGCACACCTTGTGGGGAGGTAGGGTGGAAGGAGGTGAGGGCTACAGAGGCAGTGAGGGAGCAGGCACCCTCACCCCAGTGCACCCCTCCTCCTCCAGCTTCCAGTCCCATCCTGGCAGCCTGGGGATGGCAGCGTGGTGACAGGTGCTGAGCTGCAGAGATGACAGCACTGCTGATTCCCCCATAATTATTGTCTGATGAGCCGCCAGAATTAGCCACCACATGAGCATGGGATGCAGACTTGGGGCACAGCACAAGGAAGCAGCGGGGGGTGGGGCAGCCTCTCCTTCCAAGCCTCTGGCAGTAAGCAGGGTCATTACTAGGGAGGAGGAAGTAGGTTAGCAAGGAGGAAGCACTGTGTGGTTATATGCACCAGATATTATCATGTGGCTTGCGGTTTTCCAGTTCTCAGAGTGGCCGGGCATACCCCTGAGGTGGCTGGCCGCTGGACGGGGCATCCAGGGCCCCAGGCCACTAGCCAGAGAATTACAGGCAGAGCAGGCTACCCACCCAGACCTCTGAGCATGCCCTCTTGTGTCTGGAGCTGGGGTCTGCCTTGGTGGTGCTGTGGGGAGCATAGCTGGTGGGAGGAGCTAGGATCCAGAGCAGACCCCTTGAGTCACATTAGCAAGGCCAGACGCCAGAGGGCAGGTGGAAGTGTCTGGAAGGAGCAGGCAGGTACAGCAGCCTTGACCAGGAAAGTCATCTCTCCCAGGTAAGAGGAGTCAGACTGGCAGCTGAAGCCTGAGTTCAAGGGAGGTCCCAGAGTTAGGAACAGGAAGCAAGGAAGGAACCTTCTGGTCCCAAAACAGGGCTGCTTATGCTCAGGGCATCCGTTTTCTGTGGCAGCCACACCAAGGACAGGAGAAGGGCTGGCATGCGCATTTGAATAGCAGAAGCAGAGAGGTGTCATCAGGGCTGCTTAGACCTCACCTGGACCATTGGTGCTGCTCCGAAGGCCACCAACTAGGAGGGGCAGTGGCGTACGCCAACAGAGGGCAGCAGCTGGGCCACACAAGGAGGGACCTGAGACGCGGGGCTCAGGAGAGAAGATTTGGGTTCTGAAGGGAGCGGTCATGCTGAAGGGCCCCAGGCACAGACTCCAGCTCAGCTTAAGGAAGGAGGGGCTCCTCAAGAGCACTGGTGCCTGGGATGTAATGAGTTCTCCATCTCGGGAGGTGTCCAAGCTGCAGCTGGATAGGGTTCCTGAAACAGAGGGGACCTGCAGTTCTCTAGTCTCTGCAGTTTGTGGCAGGAGTTGGGAGGACTTTGTACTCAGGTAAGGCATGAGAAGAGGGCTGTGAGAAGGTAGATAGGTCCCCTTGAAGTTCTTTCAAGACTGGGGTCCCATCTTCCAGCCTGGGCTTCTTCAGCCCTGAGGCGGCTCTGCTCCCTGCCCCTCCTCCGCCCTTTCATATCCAGCCCCCTCACCCCATCCCTGGGCAACAGGGTCCCTGTGGCTCTTTGCAGTGTGAGGTCTCCCTCAAGCGGACCAGGTCGAGGGTCTCTGTGCTCAGCTGGGACGATCGCTGGAGTGTTCCCTTCTTAAGGAGCTGGAGAGATAGAAGGAGGTGAGCACATGAGTGGCTCTGGCACGATGGGTTGGGATGAAGACTCAGGGATGTCTTGGTGGCAGACCCAAGGGGCTTTGGAGTGTAGGGGAAAGAGAGGCATACAGGCTGGAAGGCCCCTGGTTATGACTGGGTGCTTCCATTTATCAACTCTGTGACCTTGGACAAGTCACTCCCTTCCTGAGCCTGTTTCCTCACCTGTCAAAGCGTGAGAGCAACCTCACAGGGTGACTGAGAATGGAATGAATAGTGGTTGTAAGAGTCCTTCGAAACTGTCAGGAATGTGTGTGGGTTGTCAGCAGTGGGAGCATTTCATGGCTGGCCCATGTTTCCCTTAGCATCTGGCAAGGCTGGTGCCATGTTTGAACCTCGTCACTCAAGAAGGATGGGTGGATTTAATTAAGAGAAGGTCGGAGTCTTCGAATCTTTGGCGGATGGAAGGGGAGATTGTTTATTTCTCCCCTGCCTTCCAGCCTGTGCTCTACTTTCCCAGTCTCTGCTCAGATGTGAGGGTTCAGGTCAGACAACAGAGAGAACTTCCACAAGATGCCCCTGGTATCTGATTGGCCCCTGCTTCTCAGGTCTGCTGGGACCCAGCGGCCAGGCAGGAGACTTGCAGAGTCTCCTCTTGCCGTCTCCAGGCTCCCTTCCTCCCCATCCTCCATCCTTCATGATACTAACCTTGGCGTCCCTAGAGAGAGAACATGATGGGATGGAGCCTTGGCTGTTTGTTCTCAGTTGGCTTGCAGGGCTGTAGGGTAATTAACCCGTGAGGCTGAGCCTCCCTCGGAGCCCAGCAGCCCTGCCCTTCATCCTTCAGCAGTCGTGGAGGCTGGGGCCCCCTTGCCCTGGTGAGGGAGGCGAGCAGCCGGGGAGGGAGAACAAGGCCTGGGGTTCCCAGGCCCGAGAAGGAGAATTTCAGTCATTGGCATTGCCTCGATGGTGAAGCATTGGGCAGGGTGGGGTGGCTTTGAGTTCTCTGGGCACAAAATGGAATCCAAACACTTCAGCAAGGAAACCCTGAACTTGGCAAAGAAGGAAGGGGGTGCTGTGGGAGTCGCCTCCCTGAGGAGGTGCAGGTGGACTCAGGATAGGCAAGAGGGTGTGCCCATGTCCTTCTCTCCAAGCTGGAGATACATGATTGGGGCACTTTGGGGAGCCCCGCCCAGGGGCACTGCAATGCTCTCTGGGGGTCTCTATTACCTGTGACGTGTGTGCATGGGTATGGTGCACTGTGTGTCCACGTGGCGTCTAAGATGGCAGGGGGATGAGTCAGGGTGGCATCTGTGCGGTGACGCCAGTCCTGGTGGGA
>JAQZBX010096779.1:0-11763 GCA_029593785.1 Cabassous unicinctus
TATTTGTGCATTCATCACTTCATTCTTAGAGCACTTTCATTATTCTGATAATAATAATACTAAACAAAAAACAAACAGCCAAAACTCATCACCTCTCAATCTCTCTATGCTTCCCCTGCCATAAGTAGCTGCTATTCTGTTTCCTTTTCTCTAGTATATTTGTATTTATATTTTGTAAAAACAGTCTTATATATGCAGTGTCACCCAAATTCGTGTTTTACATGAGGTTTTACTATCATATAGAGTCCCATGTTACAGTTTTTAGCTTTCCTTCTAGTAATACACATGACCTTAGACTCTCCCTTTCAACCACTGTCATACCCATACAACAGCACTGCTATGCTTTAACCATTTCTATCCATTTCCAAAGATTTACAAACAACCTTTTTACCAATTCTGCACAGATGAACCCTTAACTTTCCATCCTCTACCCTCTTTCTATTTTCTGGTGACCTATATTCTAATTATTAACTCCATGAATTTGCTCATTATATTTAGTTCATAAAAATGCAATCATACAGCATTTGTTCTTTTGTGTCTGGCTTGCTTCACTCAACATAATGTCCTCCAGGTTCATCCATGTTGTCATATGCTTCGCGACTTCATTTCTTCTTACCCCTGCATAATATTCCATCGTGTGTATACACCACAGTTTGTTTATCCATTCATCAGGTGATGGACACCTGGGTTGTTTCCAGCTTTTGGCAATCGTGAATAATGCCACTATGAACATTGGTGTGCAGATATCTGTTCGTGTCTCTGCTCTCAGTTCTTCCGGGTATATACCTAGCTTAAATCAACTTTTTTTTTTTTTTTAAAGATTTATTTATTTTGCTTTCTTTTTTAATCCATTTTTACCACCCCCCACCCCACCCCCATTTTTGGTGTTTTTGTGTCCATTTGCTGGGCAACTCTCTGTGTCTGTTTCCTGCCCTCTCTTCTCATCCTTCTCCTCCTATCTTCACCGGGATTAGATCCTGGGAACCTCCGATGTGGGAGAGAAGCATCCTACCACCTGCGCCACCTTAGTTCCTGGTTTTTGGCGCGTCTCGTCTCGGCTCTACCTTGTGTCACTCTCCTGTTATGTCATCATCTTGCTGCATGGCTCGGCGAGGCCTGGTGGCGCACTCACACGCAGGGCCTGCGGGGCTCACTACGCACAGGGCCTGGTGGTGCACCCACTTGCAGGGCCTGGTGGCCTGCATGCCTTCTATATTTTTCTTTATTTTTACCGGGAAATCCCAGGGATCGAGCCCAGGTCCGTCCATATGGGAGACAGATGCTCAACCACCTGACATCTGCCCCCTTAAATCGCTTTTAATTGATAAATTTTCCTTTTCTCATCCTTCTCCCTCCACGCTTTGTAAAATTGTTGAAGAAACCAATTTTTGTTCCATACATTTTCTCACATTATGGATATTGCTGATTACCTCAAAGTAATGCTGCTCAATATATTTCCTGAATTTCTTGTACACTGATAGTTTCATCTAGAGCAGAGTTTCTCAGGACCCCTTTACACTTTTTAAATTGATGACCTAAATAGCTTTTATTTATATGGATTCATATTTTGATATTTACTGAATTAGTAGTTAAAAGTGAGAAAATTTAAAAATATTTATAATTCATTTAAAAATAACAATATTTTCAGCAAGTGGTGGTTTCTTAAAGGTTAGTTGTAATGTGGAATCTGAAACCCTACCAATGAACTTTTCTTACTCTGCATATTAAAATCCACTGGTCTGTCTTGCATTTTGAATGGAACTTTTACTCATACATGATTTGTAACATCATGCATTGGTCATTTAGAAAATATTGATTTACTGAGTTACACAGATTTTTCAAATGACACATTTCATTATATGATATAAAAAAAATTACCTTCTTTGATGTCACTACCAGTCTCATCAGAAAAAATTTCTAAATGTTGGGAAGCTATCAAGCACATGTTGATGGAATCAAGTTTTCCAAAATTTTCTAATTTTCCCTTGAAAAGTTGAATTTTATCTTTGTCAGCAAACATTCTCAGCTGTTTTTCTTGAAGTAACAGGCTCATTTTTGAGAAAATGGCTGCCCAGTACCCAAGTCTAAATAACCACAGTTTGTCTGTAAGTCATTCTTTCAAAGAAGAATGGTGTTTCATGAAAAAAGAAAGGAGCTAGTTTAGCTCACAACTTAAGTGCTTGCCTTAAAAAAACCATTGAATTTCAGCATGTCGCAAAAGTTCTTAATGTACTTTCCATTTGTCACAGATAATATTAAAAAGACATATACTCAGGGATCAAATTTTAATAAAATTAATACCTTTTACTACTTCAGCAAACGTATTCTTAAGGGAACTGGCTTTTTTTTTTTTTTTAACTGCGACCCAGTGATCATGAAGAATACAAGAACTACCAGTACCATTTGGTGCCACTTCTTTGATTCATACTAAGACACTAGCAGTTTTTTACCCACCATTGCTATTGTACCATCAGTGCAAATACACTGATGTAAAAATAGTGTAAAAGGAAAATAATGTCTTAGTATTAATATGAAAATAGTTTGAGCCTGCAGACTCCCTAAAAGGATATCAGGGATCTCCCAGGATTCCACAGGCCATGCTTTGAGAATTGCTTATCTAAAAGCTTGATCAGAATTCAAGTTTAGTTTTTGGGGGGCAAGCATGATTCACAGATATTTGTATAGGTATTTGTACTTCCATCAAGAGGTTCATAACGTCTGGATATATAGTCATCTCTCCTTTTGGTATTGTTATCAGCCACCAAGGGTCATTGTTTAGATCTGTTATGTCATCAGGGGTTGTAAAATGGTGACATTGTACCATTTCTTCTCCATTTGCTTACTGAAATATTTCTATAAAGAAACATTTCCCTTTTGTTAATTATGTAGATATTCTCAGGTGCAATTTATGTAGGAAAGAAAGGATATGTACTTGATCTTTTGCCTTTATTTACCAGTTTTCAAAATATTGAATTGCTTCCCTACCATCCTCCAAAGGTAACCAGTGAGGGTTTTTTTGGTATCATGAAATTTGGATTTAAAAATATTTGAGGGAAGCGGATGTGGCTCAATCGATAGGGCTCCCGTTTACCATATGGGAGGCCCTGGGTTCGATTCCCGGGGCCTCCTGGTGAAGGCAAGCCAGCCCGCGCGGTGCGGTAAGCTGACGCAGCCAGACGACCCAACAAAGGGAGACGAGCAGGCACAGAAAAACACACAGCAAATGGACACAGCGAGCACAAGCATCGGGGGGGATAAATAAATAAATAAAAATCTTAAAAAAATAAAATAAAATAAAAATATTTGATGTGCTTCAATCTTTGCAGTTATTTTTTTTTTTAATGTTTAAATTGTCCCATCTTGATATGACCCCAGTAGTTTTTTTAAAAAAATCTGTTCTATTGAGGTATGATTTCCATATTCTCTAGAAGTTTCTGATATCTTCCTTGATTTTTAGTATGTCAAAATGTTCAGGCTCATCTTGTACTTTCCCTGCTGTAGACCCAGAAACAGCCTTTTTTCTGAAAGAACTCTGGTTCATTTTAGTGGAAAATGGTATTTAGAGACCACAGTCTAGGTACAAGGAGTACTCATTGCAGTTAGATTATTTTTGTTGTAGGCCTTTTCAATGGACAAAACTAGGAAGTGTTGTTTTGTTGTTGTTGTTGTTTTTAAACTCATGAATTCACATGCTATTTCCATACAAATTCAAGATTAAAGGGTTTTTACTTAACCACTTTGATTCTGTATCTGTAGCTTCTTTTCCCCATGTCAAATATTTCAGTTACCAGCAATGCCAGTGTGATTACTCATTTGCTTTACATCCCATAATAAATTTGTCAACCTCAGAATAACAATACCAACAGTCCCACCAACAGTAATCACTGAAAACAATTTAAGGTTGTATCTCAGTTCTCTTTATGCATAGGGTGTATCCAACTAGAGGTGTATAGTCAATTTATTGTATATTAAAGGCACTTGGAATTATTTCTGTCCATCTGGTTAAGTCACAAACTAAATATGCAGAGATTTTTTTCTTTTTTTAAGATTTATTTATTTATTAATTCCCCCCTCCCCCTTGTCATTTCACGCTCGCTGTCTGCTCTCTGTGTATTCTTCTGTGTCTGCTTGTCTTCTCTTTAGGCGGCAATGGGAACCGATCCTGGAACCTTCCAGAGTGGAGAGAGACACTCAATCTCTTGCACCACCTCATCTCCCTGGTCTGCTGTGTCTCTTTGTTGTCTCTCTTTTGTGTCTCTTTTTGTTGCATCATCTTACTGTGCCAGCTCTCCGCGTGGGCCAGCTTGCTTTTCAACAGGAGGCCCCGGGAATCGAATCCTGGACCTCCTATATGGTAGACGGGAGCCCAATCGCTTGAGCCACATCCGTCTCCCTAGGTATTACTTTTTATTAGTTTGTTTTATAATTACATAAACCATTTGTATGGTTTTAAAGGCAAATCTACAAAGCAAAATTACTCAGGTTTAGCTTCTATCCCTGTCCCCTCTACTCTGTTTCCTCCCTCTTTTTTTTATTAAGTTTTTGGTTATGTATATACAAGTACATATATATTTGTACTCCTCATTCTTACATAAGCAGAGGTATACTATAACACACTTTTCTCTACTTTTCTGTTTTCACTTAACTATATATCCTAGAAATCACTTGGTAGCAGTATATAAAGGTAGTTCTCATTCTTTTCTGATACTGGTTAGTATTCCATTGTGAGGATGTATTGTAATTTATCCAGCCAGTCCCCAGTTCATGGACATTTAGGTTGTTTGTGGTGGTTTTAAAGTTGATTCCTTCATTAACTTATTCATAAATAGGCAGGGGAACTTTCTGTAATTTAAGGTTGATGCTTTATCCTTTTAGTGTTAAGAAGCAAATTACGTATTTTAAGCCTGTATGTAGTGTTTTGTTTGTTTTTTGTAGTTAATGCTGTTTTTTGTTTTAAGCAAGGAGTATTCAGAGGAATCTCTCTGCCAAAGTCATTTAATTATATAAACTAATTAGACTTTAATTTAGTCATAACACTCTTGTGTCACAGGAGAATGAGTAATCAGTCTCCTGGCAAGCAGTTTGTTAGACTGCTCCAGGTATCAAAATGTTGCCAGGTTATTAACAGCTGAAGGAATCCCTGGAGGCCTGGAATTCCTAATTGTTGTAATCAGAGCCTGAAATTTCTGAAGTTTGAATCTCATTACAACCAAGGCCAGATTTCAGATTTGGTTCAGTTATTGTACTTTTGCCAAAACTTGAGGTCAGAAAAGAAAAGGAAAAACAACTAAGTTTAGTATTGTTTACTCTTCAGTCATAAGAAGGTTTCAAAGACTGAAAAATATTTTAAAATGTAAATTATTTATTAATTTAGAAAACAAAATTTTCAGTTTTCATCTTGGATGAAATATAGGATATTTTTCCTATTACAGGATCCACAGCTATGACTTTGAATTGTGATCCTATTCGCCTAGACATCTTTTTTCACTCTTCTTCCTTTGAACTGTCAAAGACACTTTCTTCAGTTTTTCTTCTCACCTTCACCTCCCATTATTTTCTCATATGGATTCTTATTTACTTATTTATTTATTTTTATTAGAGAAGTTGTGCGCTTACAAAACAATCATGCATAATGTGCCGAATTCCCACACATCACCCCTCCACCAACACCTTACATTGTTGTGGAACATGTGTTACAGATTATGAAAGAACATGATCAGACTATCACCTCTAACTATGGTCTATAGGGTACACTTGGGATAGTTTTTCCATACACCCCCTATTACTAACACTACGTATTAGTATTGTACATTTGTTATAGTTCATGAGAGAACACTCTCATATTTGTACTGTTAACCACAGTCCATCTTCCACCACATGGTTCACTGTGTTCTCCAGTCCCATGCCTTGTACATTCTATCCAAAGTGTACACTCAGTGGCTCCCACTTTTATCAGAGTTGTGCAGCCTTCGCCCCAGTAAATCTTTGAGTGTTTTCCCCCTTTATTTCTAAAGAAAATTTAGATAACAGAAAAGTTACATTGAAAATATAGGGGATTCCCATATATCCCACCCCTTTCCACCCTCACATTTTCCCCTATTAATAACATCTTTAATTAGTGTGGTACGTTTATTACAATTGATGAACAAATATTGAATCATTGCTACTAACCATGGTCTATAATTTACATTATGGTTTACACTTTGCATCATACAATTTTATGTTTTGACAAAATGTATAATGACCTGTATCTGTCATTGTAAAATCGTGCAATTCTAATGTCCCCAAAATGCCCCATGTTACACCTATTCTTTCCTCTCCCTCCCCTCAGAACCTCTAGTGACCACTGCCTTTATATCTATGTTACAAGTTTTTCTATTACTAGAATAATAATAAGTTTGCTTTAGTCCATAATTGCATTCCCTCCTTGTGTTTGCTCATTCCTCAATCTTGAGGATTTTGAGATGGTGATGTCCACTCTGCTTCCTATTGAGAGGGGGCTTAGATCTCATGGGGCAGATGGATGGAACTGTCTTGCTTGCAGTTGTAGATACTCTCTGTTTTTTGGGGATGCACATGGTCCATCATCACCCTTTTGTTAGTTGTCCTGGTGGGTCCGATAAACTGGAGAGTAGGTGCTGGCTGCAACTTTGCTGAGATTCAAAGATCAACTGGCATATGAACAGACCGAAGATTTAAGTCTCTGGGACATATATTTAACGGATATAGTGCAAATTACAGGTTCAAATAAAAGGGACCAAAGAACCATGTGTAGGGAAATTGTAAATGAGTCTAACTCTGTTACATTGGGGAGAAATTATCATATATTCTAAGGTAAGGCCCATCGACGGGGTGTCAATTTCCTGGGGTTGTCTGCCCTGCCTATAGTGCACATGGACTCTTGACAGTTCAGTAATTTATATTCCTGGGACATGAATGTTGAGGAGACAAGGAAGAAGACTTATACCAATTTTCTTATCCTGGTCCAAAGAAAGAATCTCTATTAGAATTCTGAAAGTAGTATTTGCTTATATAGCCCAGTGCCTCTGAAAGTAAAACATGGTGAGACTTCTTTTCTCATTATCTACAATGTGTTCTTTCTGTCATTGCCATTTGCCAACATGACTGCTTTTACTTTGTAAGATTCTGATGCTCCACTATACAAATGAAATACAATGGAATTGAGCATCTTTTGTCTCTAATGATTTGTTTATTCCAGCACCAATGCTTCTTGAGTGGGAGGTCTTTCTCTTTTCCTTCTTTCCTCTAAATATTATAGTTTGGTGCTGATATTGTGAGATTTCCAGCAGACAGTGTAGGGATGAAGTGGTATTGAGATGATTCAAAGGTGAGAAGGCCGAGTGTTGGTAATTTATTGTACGGCTACTGAGAAAAAGACACAACTCAGGTTATTGGTTCTATACAACCAAGTTTTTAAACTGAAAAATGTTCAATTTCACGTTGGATTAGAAGGTCTTATAAAGTTGCAATTGTGTCTGTTTGTATGGAAATAGATCATGTTTATGTGTGTACCTATATGCATTTATTATGATGGCTACTATCGGTGGAAAAAATTAGACTTTACTCTTACTAATAACTGAAGGTCTTAAAATTATACCAGGCAGGCATCCAGACAAGGTGACAAGTGTTTAGATGGTAAACAGTGGGAGGAATCATGGGGAATATCCATTTAAGAAGATTTCTGCATTATTTTTAGGACTTGACAGTTTTTAGTTTTTGTCATCTTGCTGCAGAAATGTTAAAAAGCTAAAATAGCCTGGGAAAAGGAGCTGTTTAGTAGGCTTTACTTCTTCTAATTTTTAAAGAGTAACCTTTTCCCCCTTTTAATTGTGAAATTAATAGTTGGTTATTATCAGTTTAAAAAATTTAAAATCATCTGTAAGCATGCTACTCATGGATAGCCATTGTTAATATTTTGGTATTATTTCTGTCCAGTCTTTCGGGTATATAATGTAGGTATGGGTGTGTGCATTTAGTTTCCCTTTTTCAGAATTAGGATTATACTTTTTATACAGTTATGTACTTTTTGTTTTTAAAATTTGTGAAAATTTTGCTACTGCCTTTTTTCTTTTCTTTTCTTTTCTTTTCTTTTTTTTTTTGAGGTACTGGGGCCAGGAATTGAACCACTGAGCCACATTGGCTCCCCCAATTCAATTTTTAAAAAATTACCCACATATTACTCAAATACATTTTTATTATAAAAGTTTCAAATAATCCAGATTACCTTCCCTCTCTATTAATCCCGGAGTTAAGCTCTGTCATTAAATTGGGGTTTATCATTCTATATCTTTTGAAAAATCATTTTATTATAGTCTTCCCACAAATAAATGACTGCTTCACATATAATCTCTGAACTCTATACTGGTTTATTTTCATTTCTTCCTTTCCTTTGTGCTATAGTTGTCGGAAATATCGCTTTTATCATATGTTATAAACCCCACAATACATTGTTTTTGTTTTAAACGATCAGTTTCTTTTAAAGATATCTTTTATACTTATATTTCTGGCACTCTTCATTCCTTTCTGTAGATCCAGGTTTCCATGAGGTTTTTATTTTGAAGGGGGTAGGGTGGGGGGCAAGTGCAAGAGACCTTCTCTTTTTAGAGTGATTTGCCCCAAACCTGGTAAACCAATGTGTGTACTGCTCTGCTTTTTTCTTTGTATCTTGAATGCCTAGCCAATAAACAATTGTTGAACAAACGGTTTACGATTAGGAATATCATGGTTACCTTGATATTGGCAGACTTTTGTAAGAGGTTCATGAGCTTGAATTGAAATAAAAAAAAAAACATTATGCTTGTGGGGACGTGTTGGTGTGGGTGTGATATATTTATTAACTAATACACAGTATAGTGTGGACTTAGTAAGGGGTCCACGGTTTTCACCTGACTGGCAGAGGGGTTTGTGGAACAAAAAAAGTAATAACCCCTGGTGAAGGGGAAAAATAATGGATTTTTTTAGAGCTGGATGTTCTTGGGCCACTGAGCCTCAATCAGCTTAGCTGTAAATTGGGTTAATACCTACTTTGCAGGATTGTTGCTGTGAAGATTAAATGTGGTAATAGACATAAAGCTCCTAGCATAGTGCTGCCTCATAATTAGCTCTCAATCAGTCCTAGTTTCTTTCTCCCATCTTTTGGAATATTTTTTTTATAATTTTTAAAATAATTCTTCTGAAATTTGACACATATATCCATAAACATAACATTTGAAAAAGTTTTGATACATAATAATAAAATGAATACTTGTGAACCTACAATCCAGTTTAAGAAGTAGAACTTACACAGGTGAATCTTCTTGTGTGCACTTCCTAATCCCCTATTTCTTCTCCTGCCTGCCTGTAACCACACCCTTCAGATTTTATTTTATGTTTATTCTTTGTCTTTTCATGTGTGTCCTTTAATTATTTTGTTTGTTTTACATAATCTTTTAAATTGAAGCATAGCATATATACAGAAAAGTCCACAGTTTAATGGAATTAAACCTTACTAGCACCTAAGAAGCCCCCCCTTAACTCTCTCCAAATCATTATCAACTCCCTTGTTCCCAGAGATAACTTCGATCCTGATTTCTAATGCCACAGGTTAGTTTTGTCTGTTTTTGCTCTCAACTTATTTTGAAAATCTTTAAACCTGCCAAAAAGTTGAAAGAATAGGATAATAGGCATCATATGGCATTACCTATCTTGACCAGTTGTGAACCTCTTGCCACATTTGCTTTCTCTTTCTCCCTACCGCCTCTGTCTTAGTGTACGTGTGTATACACATACTTTTTTTTTTTTCCTGAATCATTTGTAAATAAGTGTAGACATCATGACACTTGTCAAATAGTTCAGCTTGTATCTCCTGAGGACAAGAACATTGCTAACATAACCAATTATCACAATACCGTTATCCCATCTAAGAAAATTAACAATAATTCAGTAATATGTCACCTACAGTTTAAATTTAGATTTCTTCATTGTCTCTTTTTTTAATCCACAGTCCAATTGTGCATTGCATTTGGTATGTTAATCTTTACATTTTAGAGCAATTTTAGATTTGCAGGAAAATAGCAAAGATTGTGCAGAGTTCTCATATTTCCTGCACTGTTTCCTCTATTGTTAACATTTTATGTGAGTATGATACATTTGTTACAATAAATGAGTCAATATTGGCACATTATTATTAACTAAAGTCCATAGTTTTTCAGATTTCCTTAGTTTTTTTTAGCTAATGTCCTTTTTCTGTTCTGGGATCCCATCCATGACCCCAGGTTACATTTAGTTGTCATGTCTCCTTAGGCTCCTCTTGGCTGTGACAGTGTCTGAGACTCTCCTTGTTTTTGATGACCTTGACAGTTTTGAGTATTGGTCAGGTTTTTTTAGAATGTCTTTCAATTGAAATTTGTCTGATGGTTTTTTTCATGGTTAGACTGAGGCTGTGGGTTTGGGGGAGGAATACCAAGAGGTAAAGTGCCATTCTTATCACATCATATCAAGGATGTAGACTGGCAACATGGCTTATCACTGTTGATGTTAACTTTGATTACCTGGCTGAGGTAGTGCTTATCAGATTTTTCCATATTTTCCCCCTTTTCCATACGTACTCTTCAAAAGGAAGTCACAGTGCGTTCCTATGCTTAAGGAGCAGGGAGTTATGCTAGCTATATAAATTATTTGGAATTCTTCTGCATGGGAGATTTGTCTCTTCTCCCCCAGTTATTAATGTATTCAATCATTTATTTATATCAGTAAGGACTCCTGGATATTTATTGTATACTTTGGGTTACAATCCAATACTACTTTATTTTGTTGGTCAACTTGTTCCAGCATCAGCCCTTGAAAGCTCTTTCAGTTGGCTCCTCTGCCCCTTTGATTTACCCCTATCAGTGTAGGTTTTGGGGGTTTTGTTTTGTTTTGTTTTGTTTTTGAGTGCTTTACTTTCTGGTAACTGTAAGATGTCTCAGGCTCTTACATATTTTCCTGCCTTAGAATCAGTCATTTCTCCAAGGAGCCCTGGTTTCTTTTACTGGAGAGTGATGTTAGGAACCAAGTTCTGGGTGCTAGGTAAGCTTGTTACCGGGGTGTTGTTGCTTCTAGGCCCTCTCAGCTGACAGAGCAGGGAAATATATGTGTGTGTATTGTCTCTTTTTTTTCAATGGTCCCTCTACCCCTGTTTTTTCATACCATTGCCTTTTTTTCTTTCTTTCTTTTTTTTTTTTTGTCCTGACCAGTGATCTTATAGAATGCCCCACATTCTGGATTTGTCTTATTGTTTCCTCTTGATTGGATTAAAATTAAACATTTTGGGGACATATACTACCAAGGTGATGGCTACCTCAGGAAGTACATAACGTCAGGTTTCCTGTTGTTAGAGATGCTAAGTTTGATTGCTTGGTTCAGGTGATGTCCTCCAGTTCTTGCCATTGTAAAAGTATTTTCCCCCTTGGGATTAGTAATTCTAGTTCTGTTAAATGCTCTACATTTATTAGATGGCATGCTTCTATAAAGAACAGTTTTACTCCCCTACTTCTTTTTTAAATCTCATTGTGGATGAATGGATTCTTTCTTTTTTTTTTTTTTAAAGATTTTATTTATTTTATTTTTATTTATCCCCCCCTTGCTGCCCGTGCTGCTGTGTCCATTCGCTGCGTGTCCTCTCCGTGTCTGCTTATCTCCCCCTTGCTGTGAGGTCTTGCCGCATCAGCCCACGGTGCCGCGCGAGCCGGTCTGCCCTCACAAGGAGGCGCAGGGAAGCGAACC
>JAQZBX010096780.1:0-11762 GCA_029593785.1 Cabassous unicinctus
TACAAGGTCCTGTAGAAGCTTCCCTACATTTTCATCCAAGATCTTTATGGTCTTGGTTCTTATATTTAGATCTTAGATCCACCTTGTGTTGATTTTTGTATAAGGTGTTCAATGGTGTTTCTCTATCATTCTTTTGGATATGGATATCCAGTTCTCCAAGCACCATTTATTGCAGAGGTCATTCTCTCCCAGTTGAGTGGATTTGGTGGCCTTGTCAAATATCAGATGTCTGTATATGCTAGAATCTATATCAGAACTCTCAATTCAGTTACATTGGTAACTGTCTATCCTTGTTCCAATACTATGCAATTTTGTTCACTGTAGCTTTGTAGTATGCTTTAAAGGCAAGTAGTGTGAATCCTCCAATTTCATTTTTCTTTTTCAATATGTCTTTGGTGATTTGGTGCCCCTTACCGTTCAAGATATATTTTGTAGTTAGACTTTCCAATTCATTAAATTAGCTGGGCTGATCTTCAGTGGGATTGCATTCAATCTGTAGATTATTTTGGGTACGATAGATATCTTAAGGATGTTTAGTCTTCCTATTCATGAACAGGGAATAGTCTTCCATTTATTTAAGTATTCTTTGATTTTTTTTTAATGTGTTGTGTAGTTTTCTGTACATAAGTTCTTTACATCTTTAGTTAAATTTATTCCTAGGTATTTGATTATTCAGGGTACTATTGGAAATGGTATTTTTTTCTTGATTTCCTTCTCAGATTGCTCACTATTGGTGTACAGAAATGCTACTGATTTTTGAGCATAGATCATATAGCCTGTGACTTTACTGAACTCATTTATAAGTTCTAGAATCTCTTTTGCATATTCCTCAGGGCTTTCAATGTATTGGATCATGTTGCCTGCAAAGAGTGAAATTTTTACTTCTTCTTTTCCAATTTGCATGCCTTTTTATATCTTTATCTTGCTGCAGTGTTTGAACAAGTACTTCTAAGACAATGTTAAATAGGAGCAGTGATAGTGGGCATCCTTGTCTCTTCCTAATCTTAGGGGAGACATTTTAGAGTATCACCATTGAAGATGATATTAGCTGTGCATTTTTCATATAATCTTTATCATGTTCAGAATGTTTCCTTCTATTTCTATCTTTTGCAGTATTTTTATCAGGAAAGTGTGTTATATTTTGTCAAATGCTTTTTCTGCATCTATAGAGATAATCATGTGATATCTTTCCTTCAATCTGTTTATGTGGTGCATTACTTTGATTGATTTTCTTATGTTGAACCATGCTTGTATACCTGGGATGCAAGGCTGCATTTATACACCACTTAGTCATGGTGTATAAATCCCTCGATATGTGTTGAATGAAATTAGCATGTATTATGTTGAGGATTTTAGCATCTAGTTTCATTAGAGAGATTGGTCTGTAATTTTCCTACCTTGTGGCATCTTTGTTCCACTTTAGTATTAGGGTAATGTTGGCATCATAAAAAGATTCCAAGTTCCTTCTATTTTCTATTATTTGGAAGAGCTTATGCAATATTGGTGTTAGTTCTTTCCAGAATGTTTTGTAAAATTCACCTGTGAAGCTGTCTTGTTCTGGGCTCTTCTTAGTTGGGAGGTTTTTGATTACTGAATCTGTCTCTTTACTTGTAATTGGCTTGTTGAGTTTGTCAGTGTCTCCTTTTGTCAATATAGGCTGCTTATGTGTTTTTAGGAATTTGTCCATTTCCTCTAAATTATCATTTCGTTAGAATCTAATTTTTCAAAGTATCCTCTTATTTTACTCTTTATTTTTGTGGGGTCAGTGCTGATATCTCATTGCTCATTTTTAATTTTGTCTATTTACATTTTCTCTCTTTTTTTCTTCATTAATCTTAATAAGGTTTGTCAGTATTATTGATCTTCTCAAAGATTTTTTTTTTTTGTAGTGCTTTCTTATTTTCTATTTCATCTATTTCTGCACTAATCTGTGTTATTTCCTTCTTTCTACTTCTTTTGGGCTTACCTTGTTGTTGTTTTTCTAATTCCTCCAGGTGTGCAGTTAGGTCTTTAATTTTAGCTCTTTTTTTAATATACATTTTTTTTCTTTTTTTCTTTTTTAATCATAGATGAATAAATACATATATTTCTCAATTAAATGTACTGGATACATATAATTTTTTTTTGAATCAAACAATATGTTACACAATATATTTGGTTCATAGTAACACAATCATACAGTATTTGCTTTTATGGCTATGAATTTCCCTTTCAGTACAGCTTTGGCTACATCACATTAGTTTTGATACACTGTGTTGTCATTTTTATTCATTTCAAGGTCATTACTGATTTCTTTTGAGATTTCCCCCTTGATCCACTGTTTGTCTAAGAGTGTGTTACTTAACTTCCATATATTTGTGCCAAATTTTGTTCTCTGGTACTTACTGATTTCCAGTTTCATTTCATTGTGGTCTAAGAAATTACTTTGTATAATCTCAATCTTTCTGAATTCATTGAGATTTTTTTCTGTGCCCTAGCATGTGGTCTATCTTAGAGTATGATCCATGTGCACTTGAGAAGAATGTATATCCCTCTGTATTTGGGTGTAGTGTACTCCATATGACTATTAGGTCCAGATCCTCTAATTTATTAACAAAAGTCTTTGTTACTTTACTGTTTCTTTGTCAAGACCTTCTGTCTAATGGTGATAAAGTGTATTAAATTCCCCTGTTATTATTTTAGATGTTTCTATTTCTCCACTTATTTTTTCGGTGTTTGCCTCATGTATTTTGAAGCACCTCTGTCAGGTGCATAAATGTTTATGATTGTTCTTTCCTCTTGAAAGATCACCTCTTTCACCAATATGTAGTGTCCATTTTTTGTCTCTTACAATAGTTTTGCATTTAAAGTCTATTTTGTCCGATATTAGTATAGTTCCTCCCAACCTTTTTTGGTTATTGTTTGCTTGTTAGATTTTCCCAGCCCTTCAGTTTCAGGTTCCTTGTATCCCTGGATCTAAGATGGGTTTCTTGTAGACAACATGTAGATGGGTTATATTTCCTAATCCATTCTGCCAATCTGTGTCTCTTGACTGGTTAGCTTAATCCATTAACATTCTCTGTTGTTACTCTTGAGGAATTAGTTACATTAGCCATATTTTCTCTGGGTTTATGTATGTCATATGTTACTTTTATTTTTATTTTTTTTGAGTTTTTAGTTGTTCTTACATTCTTCTCCAGGTCTCTGCTATTTTTTTCCTTTCATCCTGTAGAGCTCCCTTTAGTATTTCTTGAAGGTCATTTTCTTATTGGCATACTTTCTTAATTTCTGTTTATCTTTGAATATTTTGAATTCTCCATTATTTTTGAATGCAAGTTTGCTGAATAGAGAATTCTTTGCTGTAATTTCTTTTCTTTTAGTTCCTTAACTATATCATACTAATGTCTTTTTGCTTCCATGGTTTCAGATGAGAAATCAGCAATTAATCTTATTGAGCTTCCCTTGTATGTTATGGTTCTCTTTTCTCTTGCTGCTTTCAGTTTTTTTCTCTTTGTCTAGAGCATGGGACTGTATAAAGAGTATATGTCTTGGAGTAGGCATGTTGGGATCTATAGAGTTTGGGATGCACTGTGCTTCCTGGAGTTGTACATCAATCTCCCTCAATAGTGTTGGGAAGTTTTCGCCAACTTTTTCCCAACAATCCTTCTGTCCCCTTTCCTTCTCTTCTCCCACTGGAATGCCTAAAATCTGTATATTTGTGCATTTTTTGTTGTCATTCAAATCCCTAAGCCCTGCTGGATTTTTTCTCACATTTTCTCTTTCTGTTCTACTGTTTGATTTCAGATATACTTGTCTTTCACATCACTAATTCTTTCCTCCATCTGTTCAAATCTTCTTTTATGTAGTTCCATTATCTTAATGATATCTTGGATTGTGCCACTCATCACCCTCATATCTGTTATCTCTTTATGTATGTTTACAAAGTCTTCAGTATGTTCTCTCAGTGTCTTCTTTATATCCTTAAACTCTTCCTTCATTCATGAATTTCATCCATTATATTTTTTAGGACAACTTTGATTAATTGTTCAATGCTCTACACCTCTTCCTGGATTTTAGTTTGTTTATTGGACTGGGCCATGTTTTCCTGTTTCTTATTCTGGTTTGTAATTTATTGCTGCCCTCTGGTCATCTTTTTATCTTGATGGGTTTATTCAGCTGATTATCTTCTGCTTTTATAAGATGTTTATTTTTAATTGCTCTTTTTGTGCTTGTGTTATGTTTTCTCTTTGACACTTTGTTCTTCTTATTCTATTTCTTTGCTGTTGTCTATGTTCCCTTGAAGGAAAAATATAGGGCCAAAGAAAGTGAAAAAGGTATTCAAAGTAAAAAGATAATAGTAATAATGGTAGTAATTGTTAGAAGAGGAATTCTTTATAAACTTGGAAAATGAATATTTAACTTATGAAAGCTGTGTAGAGTAATTGGAATAGAAAAGTGGGATACCAACAATGAAATGGGAAACCAAATAGATAAAACATATATAGACTGAATTAAAAGGCCAGCATGATGAGGAGAATGGGAAAGAGAAAAGAAAAGACAAAAAGAAAAAAGTTAATTAATGAAAGAAAACAGGATAGATGAAGTAGAAATAAAAAGCAGAAAAACTGGTTAGTAAACACAGAAAGGTGGAATGTAAGAAAAACAACAGAAAGCAGAAGATAGAATGATGAGGGAAGGAATAGAGATAGCCTTGGTATACAAAATTGGTATACCCAGAAAAGGGGAAATTAAGGTAGATGAAATATAGAACCAAGAATTAAGCCAGCAGCACCTTGAGGAATTTATCTCTTCATTGAGCTCACTCCAGATTAATGCCATGAAGTCTCTTTCTCTGTGGGTTCACAAAACAGGTCACTCAGGCAGGATCTTGCCCACACTCAGCTCTTTTTTGTGAGAGAAATCTACCTATGCTCCTTTGAAAGAAAAAAAATAGAATCAGTGAAAAGGAAAGCATTAGGAAAACAAAAATTATAATAATAATGGTAATAATAAAAGGCAGCTGAGCAAATGTACAAGTCCTAGGACATTGAAAAAAATAACATGAGTAAGAAGCACAGAGGAATAAAATTAGGAAAGTGGAATAGAAACAATGAAACAAGAAACAGAATGGAGAAACAAATATATAGAATGATTTAAAATGCTGCAATCATGAGAAGAGGGTAAAAGAAAACAGAGAAAAGAGAAAGAAAAGAGTGAAAATGGGAAAGTATACAGAGAAAAATGGAGAGAGGGAGAAATACAAACAAGAAAAATCGGAGACCAAATAAAAGAGGCACAATGAAGAAAGAACAGAAAAAAAAGGTATAAAAATGAAGTAGTGAAAAGAAATAGTGTCAGTAGAATAGATCAGTAAGCAAAAAAGTAAAAGAAAGGAAAAGCAAAAATAAACAAGCATCAAAAGGAAGGGGATACAAAATAAGAAACAAAACAGCAGCAATTCATTTAAAAAAAAAGAAATAGAAGAAAAAATTATAATAAACATGGAAAAACAGCCTTCTTTTTAGACCCATAAGGATCTTCTCAGCCACATGCTCTTTCTCGATCACTCACCCTGAAGCATGCCCTCTGCATGTTTTGAACTGGATTTTAGTGAGTAAAGTAAGGGAACTAAAAGAAAATGTACTTTAAAAAGAAATAAGCTATACAATTAAAGCTAATACAAAGAAAATGTCTATATGTTCCCTGACATAAAGTTTCAGTTGGATGCCTGATAACCTGGCCAATCTCTTCTCAAGGAATAGCCAGGAATCAAACCAGGGACCCCATATATGATAGGCAGGAATTTTCCCACTGTGCTATTCTTTGTCCTTGGGTTGATTTGCCTTTCAGAAGGCTATGCACCCCATTTCCCTATGGCAGGTTAGATGCCCTATAGTCAGCTGGTGTGGTGCTGATCACTGCTTATCTCTGCCTTCTCTCTAATGTAATTCCTCTCTTTTCCTAGGTGGCTGGGCATGATCACCAGCTTAGGACCATCCCCATCCCCTCTCCCTGTTGAGTCACGGTCACTTCTGATATTTAAGGGGGTCCCAGCTGGCTAAACTCGCTGCAAAATATTCACTCTCCACTCTCCCACATCTTTCTTCCTCACAGGGAATCTGCCATCACACACCCATTTGGAGCAGTGGTTCAGGGTCTTGACCTAGTCTGTCCACCCTGAAGGCTATATATGTATGCCCTTTCCAGTCACTGTTTATTCTTGGCTTCCTTATCTGTCTAGTACCCTCCTAGATGACTCAGAGCACAGCCCATGGAGGTAGACATCTTCTCTACTCTCATTTAGATGCAATTCACCAGGAGATTTACCCCAGCTTAATAACTCAGAGGTGGATAAGAAGAGACTTTTCCAGCAGCCGGGAAGTTTAGCAACTCATGATTACTTGATTTTGCTTCTTTGTGTCTCTGACCTTCACTCTTCTGGGAGTTGGTAAACAGTGTCCTTGTTTGCTGTGCCCCAAAGCAGGTTCCTATGGCAGCCTCTGGCTTTTTTGTTGTTGTTTTAGTGAAGCTAAGATTTCTATGTCTAACACGTAGACCATGTTCCCACAATCCCCTCAGTATATTTGTTTTTTTAAAAAATTTGCATGTAAATTTTTGAAAATGAATTGAAACAGTGAAATCATAATCATGGTATTGGTAGCTACTCATCTAGTGTATAGGTATAACAGTGGTTGAAAGAGAAAGTCTAAGGTTATGCATATCGTTAAAAGGAAAGCTAAAAACTGTAACATGGGACTGTATAAGATAGTAAACCCTCATGTAAAACATGAATATGGGGGATATTGCATATCTAGTGTATTTTTAATTTCTTCTATTATATATTTCATTACCATTAAATCCTTTATATTTCATGTATGTTTACAATTTCTTCTGTATTCTTTTCCAGTGTCTTTTTAATATCCTTTATCTCTTTTATCATTTCCTTCAAATGACTTAGGAGATTTGCATAGATATATTTGATTAATTGCTCCAAATTCTGTGTCTCTTCTGGATTTTTAGTTTGTTCCTTTGACTTGGCCACATCTTCTCTTGTTAAGTGTAACATGTCATTTTTTATAAGATGCTTAGGCATCTGTTTATCTTGCTGGGTTTACTTTGTTGGTCAGTTTCTGTCTCTTGCATAAGGTTTATATTGTTTGGATAGATGTTGAGTGATCTTTCCATGATCTGATGGATGGACCAAATCACACATGGATTCCAAAATTCATGCTGCATCTGCTTCACTGGGATTCCTACCCAGTCCCCCAGGGCTCTCTTTTTATGCAGTTGATAGTTTCATCAGTCTTGTAATATAAGAAAATTAAAGTACATGGAAAAGTGCAGAAGATTAAAGTTCTGTCTTCTTTATTTAGAAAAATAATCACCTCAGAGAAAGTGCAAAAAAACACCCCTCCTCAGCCTAGTGAAAAGAAAGCTATTTGCTCACATGGAGGCTGCCCAAGCCTCTGACTTAATCTTTGTTACTATTCCTTTATATTGTTACTATTCCTTTATGCTGTAATATTAGTGGAAACAGGGATGGACTCTGCAAACTCATTGTTTTACACCTTTACTAATCTATGCCATAGTTCTCTGTACTCACATCTATCATTAAGAAGAAAACTGAATGAGATATTCAGATGAAAAATTTAGTAAGGTTTTTACACTGTGTTTGAAGTAAATTAACTAAGCCCACCAATTATTTCACAATGTGGGAAGCCCAGTATGAGGACATATAGCAATAATGTTATTTGTGGACCAATGCAGGGTGTAAAGATTCCCCCTTCAGAAACAAAATGAGCTTAACAAGTTTAGGGTCATGAAATTGGCTTTGGTCTTCTGGGGAAGAAGAAGTGCCTGCACCAGCACTCATTAAACTGCTCCTTCTTCTACCTTCTATCTCACTCAAACAAGAGTTTGCCTGGTGTCTTCAGGGGCAGAAGAATTTTCAGCATTGGGACTCATTTAACTGTTAAATTCTTATTTGTTTCCTTGTGTTGATTCAAATGTTGTTTAGAGATTACTTGTCTTTGTCTCTTCGTGTCCAAAGCAAATTACCCAAAGATGCCAAACTATACCATAATGACTAATTCCTGTTTTCAATGTTTTCTGATGTTTGGGAGCTCAGAGTCTTGCACACCATGCTATTCCTACTGAGGTACTTGTGAACCCTGATGGGAAATCTTCTCATTGTCACAGCAACCACTTTCCACCACAGTCTTCATACTCCCATGTACTACTTCCTTAGTAATCTGTCTGTTTTGGACCTGTACTACATTTCTGTGACTATACCCAAGGCATGAATCATCTTCCTGCTTAACAACTGGATGATCTCCATGGTCAGATTTGCATCTCAGATATTCTTCATGTTTTTCTTTGTTTCTGCTGAGAGGCTGCTCCTCACAGCCATGGCCTGGGACTTCTATGTATCCATCTGTGATCCTATCTATTACCCTGAAATCATGAATTCTTGCATCTGTTGGCAGATAACAATGGCCTCCATATTTATTGGCTTCATCTATTCAGGTGTGCACACTGGCACCACTTTCAGGCTGTCCTTTTGTCAGTCCAGTGTTGTCTATCAATTCTTCAGTGACATCCCTTCTCTATTGAGGCTTTCCTGCTCTGACACCTTCAGCAATCAAGTTGTAATTTTTATCTTTGCCATAGTAGTTGGTGGTGGCTCTTTTGTCCTCATTTTCATTTCTTCTATTTTCATATTTTCTACTGTTCTCAATTTTCCAGCCACAAGGGAGAGAGGAAAAACCATTTCTACCAGTCTTCCTCACCTCCACCTGGTGTCTCTTTTCCTCAGTTCAGGCACTACTATATATATGAAGCCAAACTCCAACTATCCCACAATTCAGGACATGATTATTTTCCTGTTCTGCTCAATCCTTCCTCCTTTATTAAACCCTATTATCTATAGTCTTAGAAATAAGCAGATAAAAAGGCTGTAAGAGGAATTTTTAGCAGAAATCTATATTCAGGAAAATAATTGGAAAATTATTCAACAGTTACAGTTTAACCTTGAAGAGGTGAGTGGAAATTCTTCAAAAATTAATTTTCTTGCATACTTCCAACTTTGAGATATCTGGATTGATATCTCAGGGACAGTTACAGTATTATGTGTCAGAAGGGAAACAACCCAAATTTTCTTTTAAGATTTTTCCACCCAAAATGCACGTCCTCTGATTCCTGAAACATCACTGTTAAAGACTCAGTTTTTGCTAAATTGCCCTTTCCCAATTATTCTTCTCTGAACATGTAGAGACCTAGAATAAATGAAATATTTATTCTCTCTTCCTGGTTTTTCTGTGCAATGATAAGACAGAGAATGATTCATTCAGACATTTATTTAAACTATTCATAAAAATGTAAATAATAACATCTGTAACCTGGTAATAAAATAACATTTAAATTGATTTTTTTGAGATACAAATTAATATCTGAGGAAGTTTTGTTTGGTAATTAAGATTAATGATGCCTCATCCAGTTTGTCATAATGAAGAAGGATAAATTGTAGATGTAATATATTTAAGCAAAGCAAACAAATGCTATTTACAAAATGCAAATCACTGTATGTTCAAATATTTAGGACTATGATCCTTTGGTGGCAAGTATTTCATTCTCTAAAACTAGAAGACAAAAATCAGGTAATTATTTTCAAATTTCATTTATAAAGTTTTGATTCATTCTTTCAATATATTAAGAAGATAAAATGATGAAAATATATGAATTTCTGATTAGTTTCTCATATGTGAAGACCCATAATCCATAAATTAATACTTAATTTAGGCACTGCTCTCTCTAGTGAATGAATAAACATGCTACATATGGAATAAAAAATTTTCAAAGATATACAAATTTGAAGAATAGTAAAAAGTTATTAATATTCAGCTTTGATCAGAATGTTGAAGAAGAAATTATCATTAATTATAACCAGTTCTGCTATTATTGTTACTTCGCCTCCTTAAAATTTTTATGATAGGGGATTAATATGGTACACAACATGATTTTTAATACCTTTCAAATTATTTTCCTCTCAATAATCATTTATATTACATAGTATATATAATAAAATTATACTGAGTATATTCCTTCCTTTACATTTATACATTATATCTATCTGTAATTTTAAAAATTCATTTTATAGCTGTAATGTGCAAAAAATAATACAGTTTTTTAAATGATGTAAAAATTAAATAAGGAAAGTGCATATATTTTGCGCTTACCAACATTGATACTTTGGATATGCACACTACAATTTGGAGACCAGAGCCTTAATGCAAATGGTCATCATTACCTTTATGGTGTGTAAAATTGAATAAAATATCTATTTAAATAACCTGACATAGAAATTGTAAACTCATAATAACATATCATTACATTAAAAAACAAAACAACAACAACAAAAAAACAACTGAAAGGAGAAATGGAAAAATAAAATAATAAAATAATTTAATTATCATAGAAACTAATAGAACAGTTAAAATCTAAGGAGAGACAGAGGTAGGCATAATGGTGTCAGTTTAAGTGGGTGCTCACTATCTCTCTTGCAAAAGACAGCTGAGTGGGGACAAGATCCTGCTCCAGTGATTTGTTCTGGGAGCTGAAGGAGCAGGAGGGTTTGGGGAAACAATCTGGAGGGACCTGGAAAGGGAGATAGATTGCTCAAGATAAAACCATGAGTTTTCAGCCCCATGCCTGGAAATCACAGATGGTTAAGCCCCACCCTCAGTGCAAATGGCCAGGGTGAGCCTGCCAACCACCCTGTGAGAGGGAGCATTCTCTGAGAGTGGGAGAGTTCAGGCAAAGGGTGGAGAGGGGTTTCCTTTCTGTGGGCTTGAATGTCTGGACCCCCTTTGAGCTTTGGGGAGCACACCAGCCAGCTCAAGGTAGCACCAGGCAGAAAGGAGAGGCAAATCTTCTGAGAAAGCCTCTTTATGTAACTGCCCTCGGATACAGAAACTTGGGTGGAGAGAGGACAGAGTCAGCCAACTGAATAGTTCCCCACTGAAAACTACCGAAATTTCAACTCCCCTAAGGGAGCCAGGCAGTAGGAAGCACTTAATATATTTCAAAGAGCCTATTTAGGGTCCCCTGGGAAGAGGGCATGGTCTAGAAGAAGGTTGAGAATCACTTCTGTGCAGTGAACTCAGGCATCAGGGTCCCATTTGAATTTCAAAAGGTAACTCAACAAGATCAGGAGAAGGGAAGGGAGGATCTGCTTAAACAGCCTCTTAAATCCTGCTGCCTTAGGAGAGTCAAACTTGCCCAAAGGCAAGTGACTGAATAGATTTCTGAAGAGATACCTGACCCAAGGAGAAGGTGTAGCTCAGTGCAGGAGTTTCTGCCTTGAATATATGAAGTCCCTAGTTTGATTCCAGGTTCCTCTTATAGTGGTGATCCACAGGGATATCTAACATCCAGCTGAATCTGTAGGACAGGGAAACAT
Source organism: Cabassous unicinctus (assembly GCA_029593785.1). Taxonomy (NCBI): domain Eukaryota; kingdom Metazoa; phylum Chordata; class Mammalia; order Cingulata; family Chlamyphoridae; genus Cabassous; species Cabassous unicinctus. The sequence continues at coordinate 11,438 of JAQZBX010096780.1, forward strand.
AGACATTATTTTTGTACTAGCTTCTTTTGGGTCCCTTATTTAACAACAACAAAAAATGTTACTTAAAAAAATTAACTTACTTTATATGCTAAAACCTGCCTGCAACCCTGCAGAGAGAAGGCTTCAGGGTAATTGATTGATGAACAAACACAGGCAGCCTGAAAGGCTCCACAAGGGCCCAAGAAGGAATGCCATTTTCCTCAGCTTTGTTTCACTGCTTGCTTGTGTGGTTGTTTGGGTTTTTGTTTGTTTGTTTGTTTGTTTTTGTTGTTTTGTTTCCTGTTTTTTGTTCTCTTTCCTCCCCACCACCCGCTTTAAAAAAAAA
>JAQZBX010096781.1:0-11761 GCA_029593785.1 Cabassous unicinctus
AAAGGTGCCTAGATTATTAATGAGACCTAGCACAGAACCTGGAAAATCACCAGTGGTCAATGCATGCTAATTATTTTATATTTTTAGGAGGCACTGGGGATTGAACCCAGGACCTCGTACATGGGAAGCAGGTGCTCAACCACTGAGCTACATCTGCTGCCCGGTGATTATTTTTAATATTACAGAATGAGCAGAGACTCATCCACTATTGGACAGTGCAGTGGGGTAGGGGGTGGGGAGGCAGGACTTCCGTCCAGAAGTCTTTTTGTTAATTTTGACCTCTGAAGAGAACCTTTCCTCACTTCCTCTAGACATTAGGAGGAAAGATAGCATTTATTGAGCATTTACTCTGTGCCAGGCACATCAGCTACATTATCTCATGGAACCACTGCAGCATAAGGCTAGGATTACTTGGAGAATAAGGAGCCTGAGGCTTAGGAACATCAGAGCTTGCAAGAGACAGACCTGGGGTTAGAACTCACGTCCGCCTGGCATCATGGCCTGTGCTGCATCACTGCTCTGAGCCCAGAGTCCTGCCATCCCCTCACCTGGGCCTCCCCTTAGCACCTCTGGAAAACAATTGCCCATGAAATAGGAATGGACTTCTCTATTTTCTAGGGATGCACTTTCCAGATGCTGTTGGAACCCATTCCTCTCATCCATGTCCCTCCTGCCTCTCTTCCTCCTTTTTCTGCCAAAGTAGTGCCAGAATGTTCTTGGCCCTGAAGAATCCGGATTTTGGTAGATGCATGGATGAGGATCCTGGAAATGAGCTTCTGCCGCCCACCTATGCCCTCTTGAGCTAGTCTCAAGGCAAGGGCAGATGCTGTTTCACCTGGAAAAATCCAAGGAGAGAGGCTGCGGGAAGAGTGGCACCAATAGTCCTGGAAGTGCCTCCAAGAGTGCTCCAGAGCCCACCTCCCCTAGGCTCCAGACTGAGGGAGTATATCCTAGAGCTGAGCATAAATATAGGGTGGAGGAGGGTTCTTTCACTTCCAAGCTGCAGAAGAATGCTAAGTCTCCAAGTAGGAAGGACTGCAGGGACAGGGCTGTATTGGGCAAGGATCAGACAGGACGATCCCTAATGCTTCTCTTAAATTTATCAGCCAGGATTAGAACCATTCAGAAGATCACAGTAACTCTAGAAGAGGGAAGAATTACAGATTTTCAGAGGTGACCATACACATTAGAGGTCACCCATATCAATGTTTCTCGTACTTTTCTGAGTGTAACCCACAGTAAGAAGTAAATCACAGCCTAGTACTCACTCATGCACACACACGCAGAACTGAAGTTTCATGACACAACAAATCATCACTATGTGCTGGTTACAATTCACCAAACTGATATCATGCTCCCTTAATGTGACATGAATCACCATTTGAAAAGCATTGATGGAGATCAAGCCTTACCTTCATTTTATGTTTAAGGAAACTGAGTCATGAAGAAGACAAGGTTTTGCTAAAGGTTAAACAGATCCAGGACTAAATTTCATACTTCCTGACTCTCAAACGAATTCATTTTCTGATAGTCTTATCAAACATCTGTCAAAGGAAAAAAAAATACTTCTGAGGCAATACGGGCTACAAGATATTTTGAAAAAATCTTTCTCTAGAAGAACCTAGGAATGAAGTCTAAAATACAAAAAAAATATCCTTTAAAATGCGTAGCTGAGCCCACAAGAAAGTAAGGAAATCTCTATGAGTCAAACACAAAAAGAAAGCAGGAGTCTGGGGTTGTTATGCAGAATAAGTCTGCCCGAGGTATGAATTTGGAGCCTCGATTTTAACGGTCATGTGGGGAACAAGGGCTTGAGCTCTTGGAAGGTGGGCTGTGGGAACTAAGAAGCATTCACAAAGAATGGGCATTTAGAGGGTTACACCCCAGAGAAATTGTGGGCTAGGAAAAAAAAAAATCCATCCTCTGCCAAAAAGAGACTATAAAGAAATTTGTTTTAGCTTCAGCATCAGATGGGGTAAGAAGTCTCTCCTGAGAAATAGTAAACACAACCCTACCCTCACAAATGTCCAGAGTTCAAATTTAACCTTGTACAAAGTCCAGGAAACACTAAACTGAGAAATTGAAGTGGTCCTGATTGGGTTGTATCCCAGGGAATCTCTCAGAAGCAAGGAAAAATCTTCTCAGGAGGCATATATCTCTGCCATAGTTAGGACTGCCAGATAAAATGTTAAATTTGAATTTCAGATAACAACAAAAATTTAGCATAAATATGTCCCATGACATATTTGGGAGATACTTATATATATAAAAAATTAGTTGTTTATCTAAAATCCAAATTTAACTGGCTCCTACAGATTCCCACAAATTAAATTCAACCAGATATGAGCTCAAAACACAACATTTCTAACTCTTGAGTAGGAAACAAACCATCATGAGAAAAAGTCAGCAGGAAAAAACTCAGAATATAGACTCCTAAGGACTTCAGATATTTAAATTATTAAATAATGAATGTAAATAGATAAAATATTTGACCAAAAAGGAGAAAAATGAAAACATGATAGATGGAAAATAAAATGAAAATGGCCAGGCAGAATTGAAAAACAACCAAATAGAACTTATGGAAACAAAAAATATAATCAGTAAACCAGTAGATGGATCTGAAAAATTATCAGAATGCCTAAAGACAATATGAGAAAATACGAAAGAGAAGGTATGAAACAAGGAGGAAAGATTGAAAAGGTCTAACATGGCTACTAAAGTTTCAGGAGAGAATAGAAATATGGAGAAAAGGCAACGTACAATGATTCATTGATTGAGAATTTTCCTTCATTAATGAAAAACATGAATCTTCCAATTCAAGAAACACAACAAAACCCAAGCAGAATTTATAGTACTGAGGTAAGGAAGGCAATTCCATATACAGAGTAAATGTTTATTACTATGATAAAAATTTGCTTCCATCATGGAAGGGGTGAACTGTAACCAGCTGTCCACTAGACGGGTTGTGTGTCATATCATTTACAGATGACAGCCACAAGGGGAATTTTCAACAATGCTGATGCAATTCTTGGAAATGTCTTTTCCCATGCCTCATTTAACAGTGTTCTCAGGGCTCTCCTACTGGATGGAAATAAGAGATGGGTGAATAGTTCACACTTAATGAATCCATTCTGACATTCCTACCTATCTAAGACTTTGGGTTCCTTCTTTTATACTCTACAAAGGAAGTTCATTTAATACTAGTCCATTTTTTGTCCATGGTTTCATCTTTCAACAAAACAAACAGAGCCACTTCCAGCTGCCCAGCTAACCCATTGAATCCAGAATTTCTCTTAAGGGAAACTATATTGATAAATTTGGCCCAGTCAAATTTCACTTTATCCTTGATCTATTTCCCTTTGAATTCATTCTCACACATAATTCTCATGTTTCTACAAATATGCATTGACATAAAGTTGCAGTCCTTTTGATGTGTAATCCATCTTCTCTATCAGTGAACTCATCCCCATGAGGTCTACTAGGAAGACTAGAGTGGAGGCTCTGAAGATTGTTGGAGGTGGAGAGGGGGCTGTGGGGAGAATCATTGGCATCCCCTTGGAAAATGCTTGCCTCAGATGATTCATCACAAAGACTTCAAGCAAGGTGGGGTTAGCTTTCACAAAAAGGGGTGGAGGGGCTGCTTCTCGTAGGAAGGCAAGTATAGTAGTTTGCCAAAGGGGTGCCAATGCAAAGTACCAGAAATCTGTTGGCTTTTATAAAGGGTATTTATTTGGTGTAAAACCTTACAGTTACAAGGCCCTAAAGAGTCCAACTCAAGATTGCTTTCTCACCAAAGTCAATTGCCATGTGTTGAAGCAAGATGGTCACTGATCTCTGCAAGGGTTCAGCCTTCCCCTCTGGGCTTCCTCTCTCTCAGCTGCGGGCTGCATAGGGCTTGTCTCTCGGGGCTTCCTCTCTCTCCTGGCATAGGGATCATTTCTCTCCAGGTCTTCTATATGAGTCTTGGCTCTCTTCCCAAGGTCAGCTCCAAACTATCAGGCAAATGGCTGGCTCATCTGGGGCTTTAGCTCTTTGAGCTTCTCCTTTTTATCACATGGCAGGATCAATATGACAAAGTTCTCTCTTCTTCCATATCTTCTTGAGTGAGTGTCTGTTTATATTGGCCCACCAAAGGGGCAGGGACTCAACCTGACTCCTGCCTTACTGACGTGGTCAAATCAAAGCTCTAATCTTAACAGGTAATTTAAACAAGGGCCCTTCAACTGAACCCCATATAATCAAAGGATATCACACCCAGAAGAATAGCTTAGTTTACAAACATAATCTTTCTCTTTTTGGTATTCACAAAAATCTCAAACTGTCACAGGAAGCTCAGTGAGATTTGATGTTTTAAAGTACATAGATTCATCTTAATCCATCCAACCATCCCATTGCAATTCTCTTGGTCACGTTCTTTCCCAATCACCTAACTTTCCCATAAGAAACTAAGTAGCTATAAATTCAGGTTCTGCTGCACTTCTGCTCCCTGCAGGATCAAACTCTGGTCTGATTTTGATAAGAGATTCTTTTAGGGCAGTTGTAGAATGGACTGTTTCTTGGATTATGCCTTTGATTTGAAATTTAAAGCCTCGAGATCATCAGGGTTTTGCTTTGTTTTCTGTAAACTTTCCCTTACGTTTGGTAACTATAGCCCTTGCACTCATCTCTTCTGTCAGAGCATTCTATTTCAAAGCCCCTTGATCTCTAGCAACATTATTTACAATTGTCAAAAGATGGAAGCAATCCAAGTGCAGCCAGTAAATGGATAAACAAACTGTGGTACACACACACAGTGGAATATTATTCAGCATTAAAAAGGAACAAAGTTCTGATTTATGCAACAACATGGATGAACTTTGAAGACATCATGTTGAGTGAAATAAGGCAGACACAAAAGGACAAATATTGTATGATCTCACTGATTTGAAATAATTAGAATAAGCAAACTCATAAGTCAGAACCTAGAATATGGGGTACCAGGAGCTGGGTTGGTGGTATGGAATGGGGAGTAATGCTCACATTTTTTAAAAGAGTTTCTATGTGGGATGATTGTAAAGTTTTGGAAATGAATGGTGGTGATGGTACCACAACATTGTGAATGTAATTAACAGCACTGAATTATATATGTGAATGTGTTAAAAGAGGAAGTTTTAGGTCATATATATGTTACTAGAATGAAAATTAAAGGATAAAACATAGGACTGCACAACACAGTGAGCCCTCTTGTAAACCATTAACTATAGTCAATACTACAAGTATGAAAATGTTCTTTCATGAATTATAACAAATGTACCATACTAATGCAAGGTGTTACTTATAGGATGTTATATGGGAAAAAATAATAGACCCTAATGTAAGCTATGAACTATAGTCAACAGTACAATTATAATATTCTTTCATCAGTTGTAACAAAGGTGCCACACTAATGCAGAGTGTTAATAATGGAAGTGGGGGGAGAGGAGCAGATGTGGCTCAAGCAGTTGAGCTCCCACCTCCCACATGGGAAGTCCCGGGTTCAGTTCCCGGTGCCTCCTGAAAAAAAAAAAAAAAACAAGCAAAAAATAAGACAAAAAAACCAACTCAGGGAAGCTGATGTGGCTCAGAGGTTGAACTCCGGCTTCCCACATACAAAGTCCCAGGTTCAGCCCCCAGTCCCCAGTATCTAAAAATTAACAATTATAATAATGAGGGCGGTATATAGGAACTCTGTATTTTCTACATGATTTTTCTGTAATCCTACAACTTCTTTAATAACAAATATTAAAAAAAAAATTAAAAGCAAATTGGTCACTTTTTATAACTAATTGTTTCCAGGAATGATGGGAAATGATTCAAGTAACTGACTTGACACTGAACTACCAGAATCCCATTTTCTACTATTGATAAGGTCATTTTTGCCTTCAAATCAAACTAGGTCTTCAAATCAAACCTTAGATTCCCATCTTTGCTGTTGTACTTCCTGAACCACTTTCAGTACCAAATACTACATCAGCCAGGAAAACAGAAATCACTTTTTATGCTTCCAAGAAGAAAGGGATTTAATACATACATGCTTGCAGCCCCATTAAAAGAGGTCAGGAAAACAGCTGCTTGCTTTCAGAAGCTCAGTAAGCTACAGAAATCATGGGAGACCACTGCTAATGATCTTAACTATTCTTTGCAGCATCAAGTTGAGATTTGTGGAAGAATACCCAAAGCTTAGGGCAAAACCTCATGGCTTCCATCTGCTTATATCTGCATGCCTGCACTTAGCTACTAAGAGAAAGTAACGGTTTCTCGTTCTCCTCTGCTAAACTTGGGTAAGAATCTAAATTGGAAGTGTTCTGAGATTCTTTAAAAATGTACTTCTTAAACTTTCTGTCTCTATAATACTTGGGAAGAATTTAGAGAGGCAGAGAAGGTGTTAAATATCAACATACAACATCTGGCATATTGACCTACTGAATGTGGAAAATAAGAAGCGCAATTATAAAATAGGGTTGCTATGAGGATTAAATGAAATAACACTTGTGATGTCTTAAGCACAATGTATTGCTCATGATAAGGCCCAATAATGGTTGGTTTGATTTTTCAATCAGCTCTAAAATTAGAACAACCCATCATATTCCATTCTAACCTCCATGACAGGCACTGGCTGATTCCGAGCAGTTATTTCCCATTTGTCTCCCATCTTCCCACTACAAATCCATTCACTGCCCTTCCTTCTGTCTTGGTTGGATGACCCCTGGGGACTAAATCCCCTGGGACCCTGTGCCACTCAGCTCAACCTCAGCAAGTGGAAGGTACTGAGAGAAGGAAGAGAGGAATCCTTTGTTGGATTCCTTTATGCTGCCCACAGCCCTACTAGTCCCTTCATTAGCATGTCTTCATTTGAACTTTCTGAGTGGAACTCTATTTCCTTCTGGAACCTTCCCTAATCGATACTCTCAGTTTATCTTCCGTAACACCACAGCTCTGATGGTTTCAGAACTACCATTCTGATCTCCTTGATTCCACCTCAGAGGACTGGATGGAAATTCGGAAAGTCATGCCAATGTGCAGTAAAACTGAAGGCGGTGGAAGAATGTGACTGCTAAGATGAGCCACACTTGCGGGTTCATCTGAGAGACCGACAGGCTGTCAGCAAATTGGCAGCTCCCTTAGGAAAACACAGTCCAGGGTCCCCGCCTCGCACTCCTCTCCAAAATGGAATCAATAATCTATACATGATTCCGTTGCATTACACTCAATAGTCCAACTGGCTTTCTATAAGCAAGAACTAGGGCACAGCTGCAGGCCAAAAGGGAAAGAGAAGCAGGCTGAGGTCCACGGGGAGAGCTTTCTCTCTCTCAATCTGTCTCCTGCCCCACATAGCTCTGCTCTGCTCCCCAGCTGGTGTTTATGGCTCTGCTTCTCCCTTGCAGCAGATGCCACCGACCATCAGGACTTGCACTAGGTTGGAGAGGGCGGTGATGGGCTGACAAGGCCCCGGGCATGTCCTCCCTGACCTGGCTCCCCAGGCTCCCTGGCCTGGCCCAGTCCCCAGATGAGCCCCCATCCTCCAGGCACCCTAGCAGGGCCCCTGAGCCCCGTGAGGATCAAGGGCAGCCAGGGAGCCGCGCCTCTCTGCCGTTTCCACTGGGAAATGCTGGGGCCCGTCTCAGACAGGCCATGGGTCCCCACCACGGCTCCGGGCAGGCAACCGAGGCAGCCTGGGCATAGCGGGTACGAGGCAGAGCACCGGGTTTCAGTCCAGTGAGCGGAGGCCCAGGTTGGCAGCGGCTGACAGAATAGCCCAGCTAGGAGGCGGCAGGGCCCCGTCCTGAGACTGCCACGGCGCAGCCTGAGCCACGAGCCCGTTTCCCCTGTCCTCGCCTGTGCCGAGCCCCTCGCCCCAGGCCCTGACGCTCCCTTCTCCCCACAGGTGGTCTCCCAGAGCGGCTACGGCGCCATCACCACCGACATCCGCCAGGGGCAGCCGTTCTTCTACGTGGAGAATTACCACCAGCAGTACCTGAGCAAGAACCCCGAGGGCTACTGCGGCCTGGGGGGCACGGGGGTCTCCTGCCCCATCGGAGTCAAGAAGTGATCTCTGCGCCATGGCCAGCCTTGAGAGGGCAGGGAAAACGCTTTCAACAAATTGGGCAATTCTTTTGTGATCATGTCAGTGGCTTTTTGAAGTGCCCAAAGTGCAAAGGCATGTTCCTTTAAATCTGGCTTTTTGAGGTATAATTTACATACAGGGACTTCACCTTTTAAAGGTATGCAGTTCTGTGAATTCTGGAAAATGGAAATGGTTGTGCAACCACCACGACCAAGACATAAAGCCTTTCCATCACCCCAAAAAGGTCCCCACCCCTCTTTGCAGTCAGTCCTCTTGGCAGCCACTGATCTGTCCTCTGTGCCTGTAGCTTTACCTTTTTTAGAGTGTCGTGTAAATGGGATCATAGTGGTAGCGTTAGAGTCTGGCTGCTTTACGTAGCATTCTGCTCTGGGGAGCCGTGTCGCCGCCTTATCAGTAGCTTGTTCCTTTTTTGTTGAAGAACATTCTGCTGTATGGACGTACCACAGTTTATGTACCCATTTACTTGATGGGCATTTGAGTTATTATCAGTTTTTAGTGCGGTAATGGTAGTATGAGAGTTGAGAAATTTTCTGGGTTATTTGGGGGTCTGAATGGGGATGCTGCAGATGCTACACTCTCCCTTTCAGAAGTCTGGGACCTTCCAAAGAGGCTGTCTGCTTATCTAGTTAAACTGGACAGGACTGTGGGAGACGCTGGGAATTCTTTATGCTCTGTTCTACCTTGTGGTGGTTTGGGGGTGTATGTACCCCAGAAAAACATGTTCTTAAACCCGTTGTAAGCAGGGCTTTTTGATGAGGTAACTTCAGTCAGGAGGGATCTAATCCTCTTACTGGAGCCCTTCATGTGTGGAATGTATTCAGACGCAGGGAGAGAAAGCCACAGGACGCAAGAAGCGCCATCAGCAGAACCCGGAAGAGAAGGGAGAGACCAGGAGATGCCGCCGTGTGTCCTGCCATGTGACAAGCTAAAGACCAAGGATCGCCAACAGCCAGCTCCAGAACGCCAGTCGTTGGAGAGAATGCTTCACTCTGACGATGCCTTGATTTGGACTTCTTTTCTGAGCCTCAAAACCATGAGCCATTAAGTTCCCCTTGTTGAAGCCAGCCCATTGCATGGCATCTGCTTTTTTAGCCAAGGAAAGTAAAATACACATCATGTGCAGACATGCCCTCCAGTGCCTAAAAACCTGCAAACTCCTGCACAAGCCCTGGAGCTGTTCACTGAAACACTGCTCTGCTGAGCACAAATATGTGTTGTTTCCAAAGAACAGAGGTTTCTCTTGCATCCCAAGCCCCTCCTGGCAGAGAGAAGATATGAGTTCAGTTGCTAAATTCTAATGTTTTCCTTACAGGCATGAGAAGTTTAGTAGATGCTTCTCCAATAATTATCTGTAGACAATATACAAACTGCCTGATTTTCATCTGTCTGTCACTAATTCTGATGGGCTGTTTCCAAGAGTTTTTAGGATAAATGTTAAAGTCTCAAAACAGCTGTGGGGCAGGGGGCAGGAAAAGCCCCCCAGTCCTCTCCCCTACGTGGAAATGCATTCCGCCTAGCATTGTTTTTGAGCCACGACAACATCTGTTCCACATGGCTAACCTCACAGCAGTCCCTGCATGAGCTGCCTGCCCAAACAGAATGCCTCTCGCCCTTCCCCAGTCCCAGTTGCCTTTGCACACAGGCTCGTCCCCGAGCATGTCTCTTCTTCAGGCTCCCCCAGTGGCCTCCTCCTCCCAGCCCCTGTACCACATGGCCACGCTCCTCCACCCTGGATGGGGCCCTTCTCTGGCTCCCAGTGACACCCTTACCCCATCGCATTAAGATGGCCTCTCTGCTCTAGGTTCTCTTCCAGATGAAGTACGAGCACCAAGAATAGCAGAGAACATGTTTGTTCATCTTGGTGCCACACTGCAAGCCTGGCATTTAGGAAATGTTCAGGAAGTGCTGAATGGACTAACGAATGAGCAAATCAAGGTAATGCATCCACGAATGCCGCCCAGCAGTGGGCCATGTAGGAGTCTGCACTTCATGCTTTCTTGGTTCATAGGGGCTGGTGTAAAACGTGCCAGTCTTCACAGGAAGAGATTGCTAGAGATGAAGGTGGAGGGCCAAATCTGGGGACTTGGTATTTGCCTGGTACTGTGTGCTAGGATACACACATCATCTCGTTTTTCCTCTAGTAACATGAGTATGTACATACGACTACTAGCCCCATTTTACAGATGAGTCATCTGAGGTTCAAAGTTCAGCAACTCTTCTAAGAGCCGACTAGAGAGTAAGTGGAGATGTGAGTGCTTGTATGTAGGAGTCCAATTCTGGGCTTTTCCTGCTGTACCTCCAGGTCTGTTTGTGCCAGCACCTTCAGTTCTTCTCTCATTAACTAAGGCTATTCCTAGGCGGAGCCTTCAAGCTATTTTGTCCTGCACATTAAGGAATCTGGGATGCCCTGACTCGCAGGAGCACAGCCGCATGTGGAGTCCTCCCTTCTGGCCTCCTCCCACCCCCCAGTTCCATGCTGACCTCCCCGGGGCCAGAGGAGCCGGATCACTGAAATCATCAGGCTCTGAGTGCAGGTTGCCACCTGGCTGCACACAGGGCTGTATTGTGACCTCGGCAGCCAGGCTGAGCTGTGAGATGACAGACCTGGAGAGGGAAGTCCTGAACTTGGTCCCTTTGCAGTGAAATGGGCAGCCTCACCTGAAGCATCTCCACCGGCTTGTGGTGAAGACCAGGGTCCAATGAAATGGTGGAGGGACGGGAGAGCAGCGCTCCTGCTCCCAGTCATCCTGCTGCTCCCCTGGGCATGCAGACCCCTTGCATGTAGGTCTTCTGGGTGTCCTCCGTGCCTCTCCAGTGGGCTGAGACCCCCGGGGATCGCTGCTGCGGCAGCCTGGGGTGGGAACCGGGGGGCTGGTTTACACGGCCAGCCCTGGGATTGCTGCTGCGGCAGCCTGGGGTGGGGCCCGGGGGGCTGGTTTACACGGCCAGCCCTGGGATTGCTGCTGCAGCAGCCTGGGGTGGGAACCGGGGGCTGAGCTTTCCATGTGCCCTCGTGTGGCTTTGGTGCGGGTGGCCTGGGGGGTCTCACTTTCTAATCATTGCCCCTGCAACAGCCCGAACTGCAGTGTTTGTGCAGTGAACCTGCTGGACGTGTGTGTGTGAATTTAAACATCCACGTAAGATTCCAAAGTTTCCCAGAGTGAAAAGTCAGTGCAGGCAAAGCCTTTGAATGGGCAACAGTCCTCAAGCCAGAGGCGCCAGCTGGTCATGCACGCAGCGTTAAGGCCAGTGTGGTCCTAAAGTGTTTTCCCGCTGGTTTCTCTTCGAAAATACTCTGAAGGAGTGTGTGGAGCCTAATTGTTCTGATGCAAAGCGCTAACGCGATGTGCCTCTGTAACGAAGGAGTAGCACTAAACTCCCTGCGTCCTGAGACTTCACGCCGCCTCATTTCACCCTCAGTCTTCATTGGTTGGCGTCGTAACATGCCAGGAGCTGGTTCAGGAGCTGGTTTACGGGAGAGAAGGAGCTGTTCAGCTCCTGCCTAGGAAGTGAGGGGAGGAAACACTAGACACACAGATGAGCAAACACAGTAATTTCAGCTCCTGTTAAATGGGGATGTTTGTTGGGCACACATGCATGGTTTCTAACACAGTGAGCGTGTGGTGGTGTGTGGTGTGTGGTGTGTGGTGGTGTGTG